>JAEIIJ010014300.1:0-27294 GCA_018904815.1 Drosophila ogumai | reverse complement strand
TCAGAGTTAATTACGGGGTTGACCCATGAACGACATTTTTAAACCTTTCTTTTAACATTTTTTTTTTTTTTCTGAAACCCAGTATTTTTAATTTTGTACCACGTTTGAAGTAAATTATAAAGTATATTGATGCATGTTGCAAAGGTCCTTGCGCAAGAAATGCCTTAGATGAACTTATTTAGGGACACCATCTTTAATCTTATTTTTAATTAAAAATGTATTGATTTATAATAATTATTTTTGTCTAATACCTACATACTATTTCATTTATTAATTTCTATCCCTTCTGTAAAAAGCCATCGAAAATCCGTCTTTAGAAAAAACGACAATTGGTAGTTCGACTCCAGGCCAAAATGATTTTAATGAGGTAGAACCGATTTCTAATTAAGATCTCCATTACAGCGCCAAACGAAAATATGGCAAAGTTTGTTAGGGCAGACCCCAAAAAAGCAGATACGCGGCATCAATGGAGCAAGACGGAGAGATGCACGGCTAGGGAGCGGAAAGAGAGTGCTGTCAGAATGAAGCTGCTTAACGAGTTTAAAGCTCCACTAGCTTTGAGCTCACTAAACACACAAGTAAACGAACACATATAATCAGCGGACAGACAATACAGACACATACGCGAAGTGGATGCTATGGCGTAAAAGTTCTACACTTTTATATTTTTATTTCTATACGCTGGGCAGTCGAAAAATAATCGCATTATGATAAGAAAAACAGAGCGCAAGCGTCTCCCTATCTCTTTTCCGTAAAAATATGTGTGTGCGGTTGTGTGTTAAAAAAGAGGTAACTAAAAAGAAAGAAAGTTTGGCGTTATCGAAACTTTCGTACCCTTGAAATCAGATGTTTCCAGCGCACTGTCAAAGAAATTGAAAGGTTCTGATAATGTGAACAAGGTAGACATAACGCCCAGTCTAAATAAATTTTAATCTGGCAGTAAATGTAATGTGCGGGTTATTAACCGAGCGTCAAAGAATCTCAATTCAGAAAGCACTTTATTTTTTAATAGATAGTTTATCTGTCTCAAAAAATAATCAATAGCTAGTAATAAATTCGGTCGAACCAAAGATATAGGTGGAACCTTCTTCAGATAAGGATAACTTTTCACATATAAAACCAAATAACTTTTTGCGAGGGTATAAGACAGGACAACAGATTTGGAAAGCCAATCAAAAAAAAAAAAAAAACCAAAAGCCAAGTTGGGGAGCACACAATTTATATTTGCTTTTAATGCCTTTGGTCATGAGCTGCCTTTTTTGCTGCCTGCAAACAAATAAAACTGGTTTTCAAGTCAATTAAACAACAAAAAATATACAGAAAACAAAACGAAAAAGAGCTTCTCTACAAAAAAGGAGCATGGAAAACAAGGGCAAAGAAGAGTGGTTGTGGAAGAACAACTTTTCCAACGATCAAAATAATAAAAATAAATTTTAATGCTGCAAATAAGAAATCACACAAATGTCATTTGTTGTGGTAGTAGTTCTTGGCCTAACTGGTATTCCAAGGAGTTAAAATTCCAATTAGTAACAAAGAAAAGCCAATGAAATATTTTTTGAATTGAGACGAATAATAAATGCATTTATTGTTGTCTCTGCTATGGTCATTCAACACACTCAAGCACTTAATCATCTTAGCTAGAGTTTATCGCTGCAATACATGCCATGCTGTTAAATCATAATCGCCCACACAAATTCTTTAGAAGTAGCCATCATTTGCTGTTTTCAAATGGCTTTAAATAAATCTTGCAAAAATTTTTCAGTTCTTTCAGCCTTTGGTAGGCCAGTGCGTTCATTTTCTAAACCATAAATAAATAAAATAATTGGATAAATGTATCAAATGGAAAAGCAAAAAAGTATTCAAAGCGATATGGTGAAGCCGGAAATTTTACTCAGTTTTTTTACATATAGGATTTTAAATATTCGTCAAGCCGTTGTTGTCTGTATGGGCTCATCTGGCCTCAGCGGGCTTCTCCCATTTTCCGTACTGCACACTCCCGTCTCACCCAAATATCGATTTAAAAAGCTCATGTCTAGTTTAAGGCCGCAGAGTGTGTGTTCGGGTGCCAAAATATGCCAAAGCAAACGCGTACAGGCATGGAGGCAAATTTCACCTCAAAACTTTTACTTTGTTTCAGAAATGCTCGGCAAATGAACGGAATTTTATTGCAAAAATATGCCTGGAAATGCAAAATTCCAAAATAAATAAATACCACGATGATAAAACTGGATAAAATGACATTTGGTTTTTCCAAACATAAATAAAATGAAATGGAATTTAGAAGGTTTGTGGAAAAGGTACAGAAAATAAAATTGAAGTAATTAGGCAAACAAAAAAAAAGTAGTAATATGCTTTAACGACAAAAGCTTTCGTAAACTTACATTTCTTATTGCAGAGAGATTTAGTGTACCATACACCATAGCTGATCCTTGGGAACGAACAAATATATAAAATCAATAGTGATTTTGATACTTGCCATATACCCGTTTTAACTAGTAATCCAGTTTTCCACAAATAAAAAAGTAAATAACTTTTTATCTATTCAAGTTATTTCGTCGTAATTCTAAGGCTCGGCTTTCAATTTTTTTAAAAATATTTTTACTCTTCTACCCCGTTCCTGGTTGGTCTCCGTGTCCTTGTCATATTTCGTTCCCATCAGAGAAACCTGTGCACCAAATAAGCTTAGCCAATTTATTTTCCATAACAACTGTGTACTGGCTGCCGGATACCAAAACAGAAAAAAAAGAAGAAAAACATGATGGAAAATTGTGCAAAATGCTGTTGCCCTTCAACTACCAGAAAAATAACGAACGTCGACGCCGACTCTCCCGAAATTGGCACAGTCAACGCGCTAGACGCTCCCTTGGTCTCGTGGTCCTTGCTCCTTTTCCCTTCTCTATCAGCGTGCATTATATCCATGTTGGGTAGGCAGGCAGGCACATCCTTTGTTTACAGCAGGCCTATTCGTTATATTGTATAACAGACACAACAGCAACAACAAGGACGGAAGGCAGACTCATCTCGGTACTTCAGGCGGCCCAATTTGGACATGCTGGAAGCATTCAAATTTTTTCGAGTATAGAAATGAAGATGAGAAATATCTCTTCTTCGCTCTTTCTAACTAGCGATACCCTTGTTGTGAAATGGAATTTTGGATATGAAAGGTTTCATGAAAAAGCAAAAGCACGAATAAAGTTAGTTTACCTTGTAATATTGTCGGGAAGCCAACATTTTGTGCCTTGCGGAAAGAGTGTTTGTTTGAATAAAGTAACTCAGACATCAGAACATTTTTTATTAAAGGTCTCTTTTAAAAATGTAGTAAAATCTTTAAACTTTTGGGATCAACTCAAAGTTAAAATTAATTCGGAAGATTTTTATAAATTTAAGAAATAGAGTAACTAGAAGCCAACTAAAGTACTTCAAGGATTGCAATGTTACCTGTTTGGTTTTGCCTGTGGCATATTGAAATTAATGTAAATTTTTTCATACACTTGCGACTTATTGGGTTTCGTTTATTTTTATTTTTCAAAAGGTGGGCTCTGCGGCAAGAAGAGATTCGAGGGTAAAAGCTTGTTATTGATTTTGGGTGGCCGGAAAATCAGGGAAGTGTGGGTTGTGTGAATTTATGTGATAATGAAATACCGTTTTGAGCCTCGCATGTCGTATCTCGTTTCCTTTCCTTGATGGTATTAGTTTGATTTTGCTTGGGGCCGGGAAACAAAGTCCTTTAGATTAGCAGTATGTTAGCCTTGTCAAAATAATGTGATTTTTTTAAGTGAAAATCAATTAAATAATATTCTATGAATACAAAAATTAACTGTAAGTGAGGTAAACAATTTGATAGTGGGTGGCTTGCATTAGTGTATTGTTGTGCGTGGAAATCCTGAAACAAAATCCTTTGCAAAATATATCAAAATTTTTCAGAGGTTGTTTGTTTATTTTTTTGAATTTTCACTATTTGTGATCAATACGCCACCAGCAAATGAGACACAAAGTGTCCTGGGACCCAAGCACACAATACGAGTACACTGGAAAAAGATGAATTTAATCGTAAAAAAATATCAATTTGGCACATCCTTTTAATTACTACCACTAAAAATATATGGTTTAAAATTAAAATTGCAATTTCAATTTTTAAAATATATATTTAATTAATGTTTTTCTCTTTTTTCAGAAATATCCAATCAAAAAATTTGATATTTGGTAAGTCAAAGATTATTTATAAGAGTTTAACATATTCTAACTGTAATACGAACTGGGGCTCGACTGAAAACTCAACAGCTCAGGCAATTGAAACATTATTCTGCATTCTGGATTCTGCATTCTTGCTGTAATACAAGACAGTATTGTTGAACAATTTTGTACCAGTCATAAATACATTTAATTGTTCTAAAAAATTAAATTTTTAGATTTTTTTTATTTTAAGTATTTTAATTTCTCCGAGTGTACAATTTTGCATGGATTGGTGTGCGTTTATTAGCTTTTGTAACGGTCCCAAGACGCCTCCGGCATCCCTGACACGCAAGGAGCAGCGACGATGCGCAGCGTCTCCAAGCGGAAGGCGGATGTCGTCGGCAAGTGTAGACATATTTTCTTAGCAACTTTTCCGACCCCTCCCCCCTGGGTGGATCCCCTCCTAGACCCTCCTCTTCCCCGCCTTGCTATTTGAAACTTGTAGCAAAGTTGTGTTGTTGTATCGTCAAGTCAATGAGCGTTTTTTATATGCGTACACATGTATGTAGGGTGACGGAGGGGGTGGAGTGGAAGTTTGTTTACTGTGTTTGCGAGAAAATAAAGTTGCTCGACTTTTGCTTTCCCGATTCTGGGCCAAAAGTGTATTAAGTCTGTGGTATATGAGTGGGCCAGGCAGGAGATGTCTTGGCTTGATAGGCGTGTGGCACGAGTTTATGTGTATATATGTATATATAGCTAAAGCTGCAGTTTTAGTCACTTTAAGCTGATTCGCTGTAGCTAAAGTAGCTGAAAGTTATGTTAACGATTGCTGTGTGTATATGTACTTCGGAGGACCTCAAAGTTGGAGGAAGGAATTTCGGTTTGTGACTGCTCAAAAAGTTTGTCCGCGCTGGAAAAAACAGGGGGCATCCAAAAACTTTATAATTAATATTATTGTTGATTAACTGAAATGTGACATTTATTAAGGTGCAAAGCAAGAAGCTGGTGCTAGTTGGCTTCCAGGGATGTTGGAAAATTGTTTAAATAATAATTTTATAAAGTGTCAGCACAATGCTTTATGATTTGTAAACTTTGCTTTGACTTTTGTGCGTGTCCTTGAGTTGACCAAAGCACTTGACAAAGAAACACAGTGCCATTATCCGGTTTTATTACATATATGAATGTATACCCCCACCTAGCACACACTGGCTTCCTCATAAATTCTCAACTCCAAGAGGCAATAAATTTAAGAGAACATTATTATCGACGATAAATGAGCAAACGTGGCGAGGAAAGGCTTTTCCATTTAAGGAACTAACCTTTAAAAATCATGAAAAAAAAACAGAACATTTCCCCCATACCAATTGCGTGACGGTAATGAAGCTCTCGCCCCGCCCTCAACCTTTGCTGGGCTCCCATCGCCATCGACATTTCCCCCCACCCCCTGACATTTTCCCTGAGGTGTAGAAACGCGTGCACTTAATATGTTCGACTAGGTAAATTAGCAAAATTAATAGTGAATGTGTGGTAAAGAGAGAGAGAGAGAGAAAGGAAAATCCTGGGATTTATTTATTATTAAAGCTTAAAAAAGGATATACTTTGCTGGAAGTTTTATAACTTTGTCAGATGTTTACATCTATTACCGAAACGGATCAAATGTAGTATATTTTCATATCTCAAATTAGTTTAATATATATTTTCAAAACCCCCAAAGTTGACAAAGTTTTTGTGTTGACTAAATTGTCAAATTAAATACATATGCCATGTTATTTGGCAGTAACTTTCCTGTTAATTGTTATTCTGATTTCAAAAGTTTAAGCACAGACGGCACCAACCAGATATAACTTTCGAAATAACCTGTTTCAAAAACCTTGTATTTTCGAATAACGCGCAAACATGGGCAATGTGTTGGCTTCTTCATCAGGCGGACTCTTGTCGGATTTGCCTCCACACCCTGGCGTAAGCCTCCCGTCTCACCTAGTCAAGGCAATGGAAACCGAGGCTATAAAATCAGAGCTGGAGAATCCCGGTACGGTCGAGGATCTGCACAGTCGCTGTCGCGAAATTCAGGCTAATGCCTTCGACGGCGCCAAGATCATGCTAAACAAGGGTTTGAGCAACCATTTCCAGGTGACGCACACCATGACCATGAGCTCGGGATCATCAAATGGCTACCGCTTTGGAGCCACATATGTGGGCACCAAGCAGTACAGTCCGAATGAGGCTTTTCCGGTCCTGATTGGCGAGATCGATGCAATGGGAAACCTCAGTGCGAATGTGATTCACCAGCTGACGGCGCGACTACGCTGCAGACTCGCTACACAGTTCCAGGACTCGAAGTTGGTGGCCACACAGCTGACGAGCGACTATCGCGGCAAGGACTACACCATATCACTGACCATGGGCAACCCGGGTATCCTCAGTGGATCTGGAGTGATTGTGGGTCAGTACCTGCAGGCCATCACTAAGCGATTTGCTCTGGGAAGTGAACTAGCCTACCAGTACGGTCCGAATGTGCCAGGCCGCCAAGTAGCAGCGCTGTCCGCGGTGGGACGCTTTGACTTTGGGGATTCCGTGGGATCCTGCACCCTGGGGCCGTCAGGCGTGCACCTGAGCTACTACAAGAAGGCCAGCGATCAACTTCAAATAGGAGTCGAGGTGGAGACGAATGTACGCATGCTGGAGTCTACAGCCACCCTGGCCTACCAGGTGGATCTGCCCAAGGCGGATCTCGTATTTCGTGGAAGCTTTGATTCCAATTGGCTCATTGCGGGTGTCCTTGAAAAGCGACTGCAGCCGCTTCCGTTCTCCCTGGCCATCTCCGGGCGCATGAATTACGTAAAGAACACCTTTCGGCTGGGCTGTGGCCTGATGATTGGTTGAATTGAACTGACCTGACCGTAGGAAAGAGTTGTAATATGACGGACAACAGAAGCTATTTAGCAGAAATAAGGATAAGTTAATGATGTTGTTAATGTTTGGTTTCTAAATTGGAAATTTATACGTATGTGTCGAGTCTATGCTGTTCAACTTTAACCAAATTAAGGAAGGAAAATTTAAGAATATAATCTGTTTTTGCGGCCTTAAATCTAAGCTTAGTTTTTGTGTAGATGTAACAGTTTAAGGAGGTCACAACTATTTTAAAGATTGCTGAAATTTGGTATAAAAGTATATCTATATTTTTGAGTGCTTTCGGAAAATGACAAGGATACTTTCGTATTATCATTTTTCTTTGGCCAAATAAAGGAAATGGATGCCAGCTACTTAGTGCTACCAAACTCGTAATTTGGCTTTAATCGCCGCATGGTTAGTTACATGACCCATGACCGATGACCCGCATTCTTACAGCATCGCCGCCAACAGTCTATACAAAATGGTGGCTCTGCTAAAATACAAAGAGTTAAATGGATTGTGCATGGCGTTTGCTGTCCACCTTCTCCCACTTACATGATATATTGGAAAAGTTAAGGGCATTTCTCGATTTGGGAAAATATTTTTGCTTTTCCTGTCTCATACAAAAAGGACACCTTAGCATAAAAGTAATAATATTACTTACAATCAAAGCCATTTAAATTTAACTCTTACTATCCAAGTTAAATATTTATTAAATTTAAAAAAAACCAGCCTTCATGGACTAGAATTTCCCCTCTTATGTTAGGAAAACTTTGTTGAGGTTAAGTTTAGTGGACATGTGCAAGTGAAAAGAGTCTCCCATTTACGCACAAACCCATCTGGCAGGGGTATATGTCCTTGGTTCGGCTTTGCGTGTCCATCCTACAGCCTTGAGCTGTCTGTTCTCCTTGCACGTCTAAATTGTGTATCCTTGACATCATCAATCAAGAAGTGTACAGCCTGACAAACACCTACATATTCGGGAGGCAGCATTCAACCTCAAAATATGTACTACTTATTTGATTATTGCTAAAATACCCTTGAATGAGGTTATTTTATCATATTGAAATGTACTATGTTTCGAGTGGATTGACTTAACGGGGGAAAATCTTTTCTCTAACGTATTTTCAATATGCCATTGAGAGGATTTTTTAAAGTTACCTTGCAGGTATATTAACTGGTAACCCTAAATTCTCAAAAAGTTTTAATTTCTTTTACTTCCTTATATTCTTTAAAAATAATATATTATTAAGTTAATATATGGTACAACATTTAAAGTCCTAAGTTGAGCGCAGTCTTCAAAAAGAGTGTTCAAAAACTGCTCATGGGTCAACCCCTTTTAAAAACAGTAATAACTTTTAATTTTACGAGTTATGGGGTCAACTTTTAAAAAGCTAAACACATGTCGATGTAGATTTAATGACATTTTTTTAATTTTTTTTATTAGATATACTTGCAGCACGTTTGCCAACGTCTGGTAAAATGTTTAATACGCTTTATCAATATAACATCAAAAACCTAAAAAACAAAGAACAATAAATTAAAAATTCGACAACTTTGGTAAAAGCCCAGAACAATCGAAAGAGGCTAAAAAGAAAATGGGGAAAATTGCATTTCGGGTTGTGCTGAATATTTCGGTCCTCTATCTCCCTCTGCCCGATGGCGTCAATTGGCTGAACAATGAGTTCATAACAGATTTATAATAACTAAAGTTAATTGGCCAAATTGCTGTAGAGGTGCAAAGTGTCAAGAGAGCCTTGCTGGCACTCATCTCTCTATACTGGTTGTACGATACAATGACAGAGACGCTGCTGTAGTAAATCATTGACCCTAATCATCATCATGTTTCGGTATCAGAAAGAAGCGGTAGCAGCTAAGAGCAGAAAGGCGAACAAAGGTTAATAAAATAGAGGACCTACACTTCAAAATTAAGCTATAATATCCTGGCACTACTAGATTCATAAACTTGTATAACTTTTTATTTATAAAAACTTCTGATAAAGTCATTTAAGTTTTTTAATTGCTAGTTTGTATTTTGATTGGAGTAAAAAATGAATATAAAAAAAATATATATAATAAAATTAAATAAATATAAAATATTAAAGCCCAAGAAAATTCTTATATAGGGAAATTCTGGTTTATTATTATGATACAAATTTTGATATATTTTGATACAATTTTGGAATATATCTCTTTAAGTTAAACTTTTGCACTTTTGACACATATATTTTTTTTCCTGTACATCCCCATTTGATTGAAGTGGAAGCCGGCGGGATGCGATTCATGCTCATTTCTCATTCCAGCCAGAAAGAAAAGCTTTTAGGCGACCCAGCATGACAGCGGTGCATGGAGCGCGCAAGAACTCTTCTCACCTTGCCTGCAGTTTAGGATTCTCGTTAAGTGGAAAATCTCGATCTTTTGGTTCGCGCTGCCTGCCTTTGCATTGTTGCTCCATTTTCCATTTTCCAACCCACCCTGCCAGTCTGCCTGCCTGCCTGCCTGCTGCATGGCTGCTGTCTCCTTTGTAGACCCCGCTTAATAGAGCGTGAACAACAATTCGCTCGCTCATGCGGCTCTGATTTCAGCTTTTGGCTCTGTGTATGTGCGCCTGCCCGTGGCTCCAATTCCCCGGCATTCATGCCGTTTAACGCTAATATTTGGTACCTGCATTTTAACGATTTCAATTTGGAATTTCCATTTAACCCCAAACATTGATCCATGCCATTTTCGCCCTTGCCACAACTTTTCCTGCAATTTGCATGTATGCATACTATACATTTCAACGAATATAGTTGATTGTGCAACGCGACGTGGCACGGGGCAGAAGCGCTATCAGCATGGCGGGTGATACGGGGGGAGGGGAAAGTGGACCATTGGGGGAACATTTGCCGCCAACAATTGTACTTGCCGTTGTTGACACAATTGAGCGTGGTATTTATTATGTCTCTGCTTTTTTCACACCCACTCTCCTCTCGCATTTCCACTGTTTTGTTTTGTTTATTTGTCGCAGTTTTTTCATTGCTCGCATATATGTATTTGCTCTAAAAATTGCCATGTTTGCCTCTATGTTGTTATTTTTTTTAGAACAGAGCAAAGAAGAAATAAACATTCGTAACATACTGTTAAACATATTTAAATTGTGGAATTCTTTTTTGTTTTTGTGTGGCTTGCTGATAGGAATGCATTTGGAATAGAGATTTTATCTTTGCCATTGGGCATTAGATATTTTATTTATTTGTATGCATAATGTATGCAGGAACTCCAACATATTCAAATTTTGTTTTTATTTAAATAATATTTTAGGTGCGAGCTTTAATAAATGCAGGAAATAAGATGTGATTTTTATAATTTTATAAGATTTTTAAAATATCGGTAGGGTTTTTTTCTTTCCTTTGCATTTAGCACACAAAGTTTAAATAAATTAAAAAAATTTTATTCGTATATAACAAATTTGAGCGCCTTGAAAATCAGTTAAGAAAAAGGAACATCGGAAGTAAAAGAGGGTTGAGTTAAGGCCAAAACCCTGTTGTGAAAGAAGTGAATTTTTAATAAGACCTTGAGACCCATGTCAAGCACACAATTGAAACGAGGGCATGAAAACAAGTAAACTTTAAAGTAGAAAATTCTTAAACATGCTTTTACCTAAAAAAAAAAGTGTAAAAAGTATAATAAAACGAAATTGAAATTGGAATTATTGAAGTAAAGATATAGTTTCTTAGCTCCTACTGAATTTTATTAAGACTATTATTCATTGTACAAAATTTCAAATAAGAAACCAATCAGAAACAAATTGGACTCTTTCGATTTAGTCCAAATAACTGTCGACAAAAATATTTCCGAAACGTTGCCTCTCTCTCGAAAGATTTCTCTTATCCCTAACCCAAATTGAAATCCAAAAGTAGTTTTGCAATTACAATCCACCAGATGCAAACTTCATCCAACTAACTGACCAAAGGTTATAGAAAAAGAAAATAGTTTTTCGCCTGTGAAGCAAGCTAAAACTTGATGGTAAAACCGAAATAACAAATATACACAGACACGCACACAATGAAAAGTTGGGTAGTCCAAACCCTTTTGCATTGAACTGCATTGAACAGCAGTAAGTACGTGGCATGATTGTTTGCAGTTGGCCTCGAAGTGCAACTAAAATAGGTTTAAAGGGGTAACAGAAAGAGAAAGAAAATTGCGAAAAATACTTAAAAAGCAGAGACGAACTCGTTGTATAAAAAAATAATTATTTGTAATTTTTTTTTATTTATTTATTTATTTATTTTTTTTGTAATTTTACAACATTTTTAAAAAGTTAATTTTTAGAAATTGTCACTCTTATCCCACCTCCTTAAGTTGTGTTTTTTCTTGATACCAACTAATCCAAGACTTTACTAAACATTTTCTACTCATACTCAGGAAGTTAAAAAAATCCAAACCAGGTATTCTCTATATTTATGAGCTAAATCAGAAATGCAAATTAAAAACACGGGATCTGGGAGTTAGAAAACACATTTAAATTTGGAGGGCCACTCTAAAATTCACCAGCTAGCAAAATAAGTCTTGCGGAAGCAACAGACAACCACAATGAATAAAAAACTGTGCGACTATGAAGAAACCATTTGGAAAATATAATCCAATTTCTCCCTCCGCTATGCACCATAATTTTTCTGTTAACGTTCCCGTCGTCTGACTCAAAAAAAAAAAAAACGAATTGCCATACATATTTATATTCCATACATATTTATAACGTTAGCCTGAATTGCTTTCCTTTACTCACTTTTCGGCTTTTCTTGTTGTTCTCGCCGTTTTTCCGACGGCCAAGCGAAAACTGAACGCGAGTGGCATTGAAACTTCTTGACTTTGCCTTGAAGGGGGGAACTCTGGCTTGGTGGGGCTTGATCCGTGGAAGGTAAGGGAACATTTTGTTGTAAACAACTAGTTACGACAGTGGCGCAACTCCCCTTGCGTGTTGGAGAGCCACCAACTTGGGGAAGCTACCTGAACACCTGAACTTGTGGCAATTAGTGTTTTTTTGTCAGGCATTTGAGTGACTAACAGAACTCAATTTGATAGAGTAAATCTCGTAATGATTGCCAGTTTTAGTCATTTTAAATATTTGTTTTAAGAAAGTTAAATCACATCACTCTCCAAATCCCGTTTAACTCCTTAAAACTGGTTACATTAATGCAATGGACTTAAGATAATAATATACAAATTTAAATAAAATTTATTTACAGCCGTCTAAGTGTGGGAAAAATTTTAACAGAGAAAATTGTTACATTTTCTTTAATAAGTCTTGAAAAATATCCTTGACCAAGAAGATATCCCATTAAACCTTAAAAATGTTAAATTTAGATAAAAAATTACAGTGGGATAGTAAGAATTGTCCCTTTTTTCTGACTCGTTCATATCGTGTGTGTAGCATCAGAGGCTAGTCAGAGAAATTTACTTAAAATTCAACCTTTTTATACGGTTAAAATCAACCTATAAAAAAATTATTTTAAAGGTTAATAAATTATATTTTAAAAACTGCTAAACAATGCTGATAAAGCTTTTTTAATTGTCCAGCTTTTCCTCACTTTTACCCTCTTTTCAGTAGTCCTTTCTCATGCTCATTTTCATTAATTTGTCATTGTAATTTTATTCACCGCTTCTCTGGCATTTTCCCGGCCGGCAGACTTGTGCTTAAATCAGCTTTCGGTGAGGCGCTCATAATCAGTCAATGTACCGTGGAAAATTATACAGCTTTCTGGGTGAATACACCCCTCCCTTGTTTAACCATTTTGTTGTTCCTCTTTCTTTCCCCACAGTATTTAGTATTTAATTTTGTCTTATTGCTGTGACAAGCAAGTTCCGCATTTTACTTTTTCCCCCCAGCTTCTTCTTGGCTTTTTGCATAATTGATTATCTTGGCCTCCGGACTAGACTTGAGTTTCTGCCACACGAACACGGCTCGTAGTCACCGTGGTCATTATCAGCCATTGGGCAGCAATCTTCCCGTTTTACCAGTTTTCGTTGCTTTCTTCAGTTCGATTTCCACTTTTTGAGATTTTCGCCAACAACTGCATTTGACAAAGACTGTAATTTTACTTTGCTCCACAAAACTATTGAAAAACTTAGCCAAAGCCAAGGAAAATGTATAGAAAGAGAACAAGAAATCAGTGGAACAATACCAAAGTTGAAATAGAGTGGAAAAGCGGAAAACGGAAAATTGTACCACTGAACTTGAGCGAGAACGACTGACAGAAACTGACAAAGTGCATTCGGTAAAGAACAATTTGGCAACAGTTTCTCTACCCTCTACTGACTTTTATTACAATTTGTTATTTTTTTCTCCTTATTTTGTTATTTTATTTTTCTTGGAAGGCCTATATATTTTTTGTCTGATGCATAAAGTCAACTACATATCTGGTGCCTAAAAAATACATGTGTTTTAATAGCCTTGTGGCATGCAGAAGAGGTATCTCTTTATAAGATTCAAAGTTAGGATAATAGAAAGATAAATATGAGGAAAATTTCAAGTGTTTGTTTAAGCTTTAAAATATTTTTATTGTATTTATTTAAGAAATTATATGCTCATCATCTGCCTCATCATATATTTCTTACTTTTTTCTATAATTTAATACAATTTTAAGACGTCTCTTTTAATCCAATTTGCAACGTTTAATTTGTGGCAAATAACAGATGTCGCGAACCGCAGATGCAAGCCACCGCAGTGTTTCAGAAAAGGTTGTCTGAAAAACAGCAGGTGGGTGGTGGCTTGTGGTTCTTTAGAAGCACACACACACACCTGCCCACACGGCAAACGAATTGCACATGAATTGTATGACAGACTTCTCTTTGACATGTTTGGCGCAAGGAGAATCTGCTGGCGAAGGGTAAAAGGAAGGGGACCAGGAGAAGTGGATAAGCAGTTCTTGGGGGGGTGGACACGTTGACAGTTGTGCCGAGAGTGTCTCCGACAAAGGAAACAGGGGTATTTCAACCATTTCCTGTAAGGAATCCGGAAGAAGTGGAACGAAGGGAGCTGTCAAAGGAGTAATGCTCAGGTATCGAACGTCATTTAAAAAAGCAAATGCAGCTTAAAGGCATTTATGACAGAATTTTATTGGTAAAACTGTTCTTTAGTTATGCTAAGTGTAGGAAACAGGAAATGTGAATGGGAAATCCGGGTATTTGTTTTAGAAGTATTTGAAATAACATTTTAGGCTTATCTTTTATTTACCTGGTTATTTATACAACAATCTTCAATTTAGATATATTCAGAGCTATATTATATAAATTTCCTTCCCGATCATTACCTTGCAACACAATGTGCACTTAATATGTGTACATTTGTGCCATCCTGGACTCATCCATATTTAAAGGCTTACCATATGGTGGAAAAGCGTCCTTGCTCTTGTTTGTTATCGTCATTCTGTGTAAATCCCCCTAATGCCATGACATTAAATTAGTCTCTTCCTTCAAATTTTCCACCTGCTCTCTTTTCCACTCGATCTCGTTGTCTCTTTCTGGCTGCTGCTGAGTAGGTGTTAAGCTGTGCTTAATAATGACGCACATTACATATGCAAGGCGAGCTTGTACTTCCACCGCCCAAGTCGCCCACCAACACTTCCCTCCCCCAGAGTGTCCTGGAGAGGAACAAATGTTTTGCTATTTGTTTTTTACTCATGTTGCATGCACACAGAGATAAAATATCTCTTTAAATGGGGTGAATGCTGTTAAGTACAAATTTTGTATGTGTTTTCTGTTAATTAAATAATATGGAAGGCTTTAATTGAATTAATTAAACAAATATGGCAAGCATTCTTTTATTAATTATAAGTAATTATATGATATTCTAATTATTTTTATTTCAATGTGGTAAAAAGCACATTTAAAAATGTTAAGATACAAAGATACTATTAGTAGTAGTATCTTTCAGTGTACCGTTTTTTTTTTTTATTTAACGACGAATATGTTGGCCTCCCACAGGACTTTATTTTCAATTTGAACTACCTGTGAAATTGATACCCATTGTTTATCGCCTCTGTTCTCTGGCTTTAGTGACTTCCACCAGCTACACTTAATATCTCGATAAGTCTGGATCAAGCTTAAAGTTTGACACTTTATCCCCAAACAAGCCCGAGGCCCAAGACGAGTTTCTACAATTGCTTTGCTTCAATTCAAAAAGATGTCGGGACAAATCAACTAATTTTATTTACATGCAAATCACATCTCCAAACAACTAAAAACAGCGGCAACAACTTTTCTCCATTAAAATGTTTACAAAATTACGAAAATTGACAATTTCCGCAGGCCAGGGCGAGAAACGAGAAGCGAGAAGTGAGAATCCACTTAACAAAAATAATAAAAATTGAAACTTGATGGCACCTCTACCTTTGAGGGTCCTGCGATTGTTTCTACTGGCTGCGTGCCACTCCAACGCACAGTGTTCCAGTTTCTGACAAACACACACACTCACCAACCCCCTAGGTTGTGGGGGGGTGTGGTAGTGGGCGACCTTTTGGCACGGCAGCAACGCGCCGCATATTTAAATTTTAATTAAAATTTTCTTCGGGGCCTCGGCAACCAGCCTTCCTTTGTGTTTTCCTCCTCTCAACGAGCTGGGCGTTGCGTTCCCATTTCGCACTCGCGCGCCTAAAAATATGCAAATAAAAAATTGCCGTTGTGCGAGAGCCTCGTCAGGGAACTGGGGCTAGGATCCTGTTCTGATTTCTGATAACCTTTTGGTTGAGAGCTCCGTGACGCCCCGAGGGAAAGCGGGGATCTCTAATGAAAGCTTGTGGTACCCGCAATGAGCGCAAATTAATTATCTGCCTTTTGTTGACGCGATAACAGAGCTATCGATAACTAAAGGTATTTATAAAGGACATTTTTTATAAATTAAAGGTATATAGAACATTTTATTTAAGTGACAATAAGTTAACGTGGAATACTGACCACAATTTTATAAAAATGGAAAGAAATACGACATATTGCCAAACATTACTCAAAATGGTTTTCTATCACTTCAGGCGACTTCAGGTTGAAAAGTCGAAGGTATGTAAAGGAAATGTATATGAAGGAAGTCTCCTTAGTCCTTATTTCCTTCACCGTAACTGCAAAAGAAAGTTCTCCCTTTTTGCAGTTGGCTCCATTTCTTCTGCAACTTGTTCTTGTTTCCCCTCTCACTCACGGAAATCTGTTTTCGACTGGTGGAATTTTCCTTTTTTTTTTTCGGTTAACTTGAATCAGAGAGAGGAGGGATTGTAGGGGAGCCTATGTCTGCTCCGGTTGTTAGTTGCAATCCACAAAACCACCGAAACGAACGAGTTTGGGGAACTCTGGGAGCCGGGGGGAGAGAAGCCTCCAGAGAAGCCTCTCAGTTCCAGCCACAATTTGCCATGTAAATATTAATGCCAGGCTAGACATGGCCACAAGAGAGGGGGTGCAGGGCCTGAGGACTGTGGTCCGGGATCCAGAGTCCGGAGACCGGGGTGTTGTACAGCTCAATTTTTCAAAGCTCGTTTCTGTCGTTAGTTGGTTGGCTGGGTTTCGGGTTGCTTTGACTGCAGGTTCTCCTCCGACTTCAGGCTCCGTGTTTTTTGGGCTATGCAAATAATGAATGCAAAATGCTGTTCAAGTGTTGAAAACTCATTGGAGCTCCACAGTTTACCTAACACAGATGCACCAGAAATCCACAATTAATTCTTAAATTTTTATCTTTTGACTCTTTTCAGTTGTAAAACTAAACTAAAAGGATCTACACACCTGTTCTTAACAACAAAATGGATACTCTTAATCAAATATTCAATGGAGAAAGTGAAAAAGGTTGATGATAATGTTATCTCCAATATAATAATTCCGAATGCAATATAAACTAGAGAACTAAATATATATTTTTGAGTGTGTAACATACTATAAATAAACGGAAAACACGGTAATTTAATAACTAAAAAGTGCTAAATTAAATTATAAACTCCTTGGAGGAGTTCAAAGTGCAAGTGACTCTCATATTCAATTTAAAAAGTGTGCTAAAAATTCAACTATGCCCAGTCGCCACTAAGAAATTATGGATAAACGGCTTAGCGACAGTCCCGGAGATTGTCGCGTTACTAGATCCAGCATGACGCCCACTCTGCGCCTCGAGCAGAGTCCCAGGCAGGAGGCCCATCCCCAGGATACCGGCGCTGCTGCCCAAGCCAGCAAGTCAAAGTCCCCCACTCCATTGCCCGGAAAATCTCAGGCGGCCCAGCATCATCAGTTCCGAGCTCCGCAGCAGCAGCAGGGACCCAAGAACAGGAACAAGGCCTGGAGCAAGCGGCAGCACAAGGCCGGAGGAAAGCATAATGCCAGTGCCTGCGTTGGCGCCAGTAGCGCTCAGGCTTCATCTGCAGGATCTTCTGCCCCGGTCACGCCTCTCCTACCCACATCAACGTCGGCGGCGGCTGCCCACAAAGCAGATCTTGAGAACATTCAGAGTATCCAAAACAAGAACCAGGTTGCAGGCAGCGGTGGCAGCCATCATGGCAACACAGGAGCCAACCATCACGGCGGCGGAGGAGGAGGTGCCCATCACGGCGGGGCAGGAGGTGGCGGGGGCGGTGGAAACCATCATCACCACAACACGAGGCTGGCACAAAATGCAGCTGCACAGGGAGGTGGCGGAGCCATGCAGCTCTATAAGAAGATGCTGCCCCACAGGTGAGTTAAAATGAAAACCAAAGCATGGAAGGCTCACGAACTATAGCTATTTTGTATATTAGGTCATCACGATTTTTCAGATTCTAATTGAAATAGTATCTTATGATAGGGCCCTAATTATGAAGGCACACAAGTGCCTATTTTCTGAGGGCAGCATTGGTGTTGCCCAACATGTTCCTAGCTAAATATGTCCTTAAATATTGTTGCGCAACATATTAGTAGCAACATTTCTAGCTTTATGTCCGTGAATTTTTCTAAGCCTTTCGTCCTTTTTTATTTATTATTTTTGATCTATTTTGGCATAATTACAAAATAATACATATAAATTCCAATAAAAACACAAATATTAAAAGTTATTAACCTTAAAAAGGAGTTGACATTATGCCAAAACAAAACAATATATATAATATGGCTTCTTCTTACAGGAATCCCCTAACCATTCCGTAGACTAATATTTTTTTATCAATCCCTTCCAGGGGCCACCACCACCACGTGCTGTGTGCCGGCAACAATGCGAATCATGCTTGCTGCCTGGTCACCGGCTGCAATGGCAGCTCTGCCGGCGGAGTTGCAGCGACAGGGGGCGCTGGCACCGGCAGCGGCGTGGGAGGACCAGCAGGTGCTGCTGGCAGCGGCGCAACCTGCAAGGAGGCGCAGAGCTGCAAGGACACCAGCTCGCTGAGCGGCAATAGCAGCATATCGAGCAGCGCGGCGGCAGCCAACGCAGTGCACTACTGCTGCGGACGCTCCAAGTTTTTCCTGCCAGAGAAGCGGCTGCGCAAGGAGGTGATCGTGCCGCCCACAAAGTTCTTGCTGGGCGGCAACATATCCGATCCCCTTAACCTCAACTCGCTGCAGAACGAGAACACGTCGAACGCATCCTCCAGCAACAACACGCCGGCAACGACGCCGCGCCAATCGCCCATCACCACACCCCCCAAGGTGGAGGTTATCATACCGCCCAACATCCATGACCCGCTGCACCTGCTCGACCCCGTCGACTCGATGGAGTACGAGAAGCAGCTAACGTCGCCGATGAAGCGGGGCGGAGTGGGTGGCGTGGGCGGCGGCATGCTGCAGCTGCATCACCGGCAGCACCACCATCGAACGCGCAAGAACCGGAAAAGGAGGCGCATCGACTCCACAAACGCCTCGCACGCCAGCGACGAGTCGGTGGCTGGCGGAGGCGGGGGCCCTGGCTGTGGTGGAGGTGAATTTCCCGAAGAGACCCCGCTGCCCACGGCCAGTTCCTCGCTGGCGGCGTCGCCAGTGGCAGCGCCTGCGAACGCCAGCGGCGGCAGTTTGCTGCTGAGCGAATCCGCTGCTCCGGCGGCGGGCGAGACAGCGGAATCGGGCCAAGAGCAGGCGCATGTGCGCTCTCCGCAGGCAGCGACAACGGTCACGGCTGAGATGCCCACGCCAACGTCGACCGAGGCAGCGGCTGCGACAGAGGAGCAAGTGGAGCAGGCTGCGTCGAAGGCGCCCGCAGCAACGTCATCACCGCAGCGGCAGCAACATGTGGCCACTGCTGCCGAGGATATGCCTGCTGCCTGCACCACCGCTGCCGCAGAGCCGCCGGCTGAGCTGCTGCTCAGTTGCTCGGCAGCGACGTCGGCTACACTAGCGGTGGCGTCGACGCTGGCCGAGCGACGGGCGCAGGCCAGCCGTGATTTGCGTCTGGATTTGTCCAGCACGTGCTACGGCGTCGGCGGCACGGGGCTGAGCTTTGGTAGCAGCAGCGCAACCAGCGTGGGCAGCGGCAGCGGAGGAGGCGGCAGAAAGAGAAAAATCAGCGAGAGCAATAATTCGCAAAAGAGCAAGGTGAGAAAGAAAGTGGAATGTGAAATGGGGAACGTGTAGAACATGGGGAACTGTACGGAAATGGAACTATAGAGGAGGGATAAAGTGGGGAATAATTGTTGTTGTTGCTGTTTTGGCAGAAAGTCAATCGCTGTTTTTGTTTTGATTGCTTTTGGCAGTTTTCCGTTTTCTGTTTTCCAATTTTGGTGTTTACGCTTTGACAATTCCATTTTTTTGTTTATACCGGTCAACAGCGTTTACATTATTCAGTATAAGCGGAAATCTTTGTCAGACTTTTAACCACTGAATTAATGTCTTATTAAAAATATTTTATTTATTTTTTTTTTAATTTAATCAACTTTTCCTCTATTTCGCATTTATTCCAACAGAAATTTCATCGACATGATGCCATGGACAAGATTGTTAGTCCTGTGGTTCCGCAACCCGGTGCCTGGAAGCGGCCCCCGCGCATCCTTCAACCAAGCGGAGCCCGAAAGCCCAACACACGGCGCTCGACATCGTTCAGCGAATCGGAGTTGCTCAGCCCCGTTGAGGAAGTGGCGCCTAAGCAGCTGCCCCTCATAGAAGGTATTTATATATAATTAAAGATGATGGATGAATTGAATTAAACTAACACTCCCTCTTCCTTGCAGTGGAAATACCCCGAGATGACACGCCAGACTTGCCAGAGCATGGACTTGGCAGCCCGCTGAGCACTACATCAGCGGCCACTTCGCACACGGCTGGTGAGCAGGATTCCCTAGCCGGGACGGACACCAGCATGGCGGAGGGCTTGGCGTCACTGGCTCCAGCTCAACCGTCGGAGAGCAGCACCAACCGTTTAATGCTGCAGCCGGCCATGATTCCGCCACTTAAAGTGCTGCCAAAGTTCAGAGCAGATGGGCTAAAGTACCGTTACGGCAACTTTGATCGCTACGTGGACTTTCGGCAGATGAACGAGTTCCGGGATGTGCGACTGCAAGTGTTCCAGCGCCATGTGGAGCTGTTCCAGAACAAGGACATCCTGGATATTGGATGCAACGTGGGACACATGACCATCACAGTGGCCAGGCATTTGGCGCCGAAAACGATTGTTGGGATCGATATCGATCGTGAGCTTGTGGCTCGGGCTAGGAGGAATCTGTCGATCTTCGTTCGTATACCCAAAGAGGAAAAAATGCCTGATGTGAAGGCAGAGGCAGGATTGGACCTGAAAGCAGAGCCAAAAACAGAAACTGCGGGCGAAGAGGCTTCGGGATCAGCGCACAAGAAAACGCGACGTGGCAAGAAGCGGCGGCAGTCGCTTGGACATCAACCAAATCGTCATCATCATCATCATCACCATCATCACCACCATCATCATCATCAGCAGGAGCTAGAGGAGCTACAGCAACAGCAAAAGCTAGACGCCTTGCTAGTGAAGCCTCACGAATTCTTTCCCATTTCATTTCCATTAACCTACGGGGGCATTCCCCATGTGCCGCCATCGGGCAAGTCGCCCAATGTCTCCAGCAACAAGAACCAGTTCCCGGCGAACGTCTTCTTCAGACACACCAACTATGTGCTCAAGGACGAGTCCTTGATGGGCAACGATCAACAGCAATACGATCTCATACTGTGTCTCTCGGTGACCAAATGGATTCATCTCAACTTTGGCGATGCCGGCCTGAAGATGGCCTTTAAGCGGATGTTCAACCAGCTGCGTCCCGGGGGAAAGCTGATACTGGAGGCCCAGAACTGGGCCAGCTACAAGAAGAAAAAGAATCTGACGGTGAGTGATGGATTGATCTTAAATAAATAAGTAAATAATAACTCTAATTACCTTTGCAGTCGGAGATCTACAACAACTACAAGCAGATTGAGTTCTTTCCCAACAAATTCCACGAGTATTTGCTGAGCTCGGAAGTGGGATTTAGCCACAGCTACACTCTGGGCGTGCCGCGACATATGAACAAGGGTTTCTGCCGGCCCATCCAGGTAAGTGACAAGCACCTTTGGAGTCTGAATTATTTTCTAATCTTTTCTTTTGTTTACAGCTCTATGCCAAGGGTGACTATACCCCAAACCATGTACGCTGGAGCGATGCCTACTATCCGCAGACGCCGTACGAGGCATACCGCGGCATCTATGCTACCCTGCCTGCCCATCGAATGGGCGGTGGCGGCGGTAGCAGTGCTGGTGGCAGCCATGGCGGTCATGCCCAGCTTCTACACCTAAGCAGCTCCAGTCGGTCGCAGAACTACGATACGCCACATTATGCGGGCAGTGCCTCCGGCTCGGCCAGCTGCCGGCAGACGCCAATGTATCAGCCCACATACAACCCGCTGGAGACGGACTCATACCAGCCCAGCTACGACATGGAGTATCTCAACCACATGTACGTGTTTGCATCGCCGCTCTACCAGACCGTCTGGTCACCGCCGGCCTCGCTGCGCAAGAGCAGCTCACACACGCCGGTCTTTGGAAGCGTCCGCGACGCCGAGCTGGACGGCGATGGCAGCATCGGTGGCGGAGGCAGCGGAGGCGGCAGCTATCACCGGCATGTCTATCCGCCCAACGACGACACCTGCTCGCCGAACGCCAACGCCTGCAATGCATTTAACTCGATTCGCGATGCGGACACAGATGACTCGAATCAGCTGCCCGGGGGAAGTCGACGGCATGTGTATGCCACCAATTGTGGAGAAAGCTCCTCGTCGCCGCAGGTGAATCATCACGAGGCAGCCGGCGATGCTCTCATGGACGACGCACTTCTGGACGACGAGCAAAAGTCGTCCAATGGCGGTGGTGGTGGGGCGGGAAGCGGCAGTGCGGCTTACTGTGATTTGTCGGATGCCTAGAAGAGGGTCGGCGATGGCCGAAAAAATGTGTCAAAACGAAGCAAAAAAATGAAAAAATCGAAAAAGCTTAAGGCAAGCCGCAACAGGTTTTCGAAAGGGAAAATATGAAATGTAACTGTAAACGACAGACGCTTATGATTTTCTATGGTATAATGTGCGTATTTATATATTTTTATATATTGTGACATATATACATATAATATATATATATATATACAAATATTCAGATCTATATATACAATGATTAGGTGTACTGCATGTAGACTTTATAACCGTTTTTGCTAAAACGCTTTATGGTTGACACTTGATTTGATCCTGTTGGCAGTTTAGTTTGTAATCCTAGTTTAAAATCCCATATAAGCAATGCATACACATGTATACACACACACACACACCCACATACATATACTACAAGCTGTAGCTTTAAATATATGAATTATATAGTGTGCTATAAAATATTTAGGAAACGTGAAAGAAGCCATGAAATGCAACTATTTTTTATTACAATTTTGGCAAAGCAAAAAAAAAGAACATGAAATACAAAATAAATTATACTAATAAGCTCAGTGGCAAAGCGAGAAAATACAATACATTATTAGAGAGTATAAATGAAAAAGAACTAAATTAGTTTAAAGCCTAGGCGCAGTGCTTATATCTAAGCAAGAGCGTTCTATAACATTTAATCCTTGATCAATAGCAAAAGTCGATCTTTCCCCATAGCCTTTTCCCACCTTCCGAGAGGTACATAAGCGGAACTCATGCGTTTTAACTTTGCAATGTTTTTGAAACGTTATTAAGGATTATTTGATTTTTTTTCTGAGAAAATAATTGTAGACGAAAAAAGTTAAAAGATAGAAAATAAAAGTAAAATAATATTTAACAATTTAAACAATGTCTTTACAATTTGGGTATGTTTAAGACGGGTTTTTTTCAGGTTTTTTGTGCTATGTTTATGTTTTTCTGTAGAAATTAAAAAAATATATATTTTAAAATTATGGGTTTCATTTTATTAAAATCGAACGACTATAACAGAGCTAAAAAAAGAAAAATAGACAATTCGGATGAAAATAATATCCGTTATTTTTAAACGCATTAAACTTAAGATATACTAGACTAAACCGATTTAAAAATTGAGTTTGAAATTTGGAAAAATCGGTTTATAGCTGTAAATACATTTATTGTAATTTAGACCAGAAGTTTGCAGCGTGGTGAAGGAGTTATTATTAACCCTATAAAGCATATACATATGAACATACAGTTATTAATCAGTTACAAAAGCCGACTCGATCTAGGTAGGTCCTTTTATGTGATATTTCTATGGAAAAGGTGTTGGATCTCCATCAATGAAAATAGCCTTTCATTTGCAGGTACATATGTATATAAAGCAGGAACCTTTAAACATTAATTTTAAAATATTTTTCTTTTCGCCTCTGTGTGTATCCATGTTTACATGTACATACATATCTGAGTATTGATATCCCTATCTGAGGGACTTATCCATAAAAATAATAACGAACCGTAAACTCTGCATTTGTTTCTGTCTGGGAAACAATTTCGAATTTCAACGTCTTTATTTACTGGTCAAAGTCTGAGCCTCGTGTCTCAGCTTTCAAGATCAGCTGTTCTCTCGCTGTGTCGATCAGACCGACTAGCTTTCCAGTCGAAAGCTCACGCTCCCATAACGCCAAACAGTCGTGTGCAAGCCTCGAAGGCGTCCGGGAAGCTTCAATTGAAACTCGAAAGAATAGCTTAACTAAAGTCGACATTTTTGTGTAATTGTTCGGTGAATAAAAGAAATGTAAAAGCGCATTAAAGAAACGAACAGCGCGTGCCAATTCCCCTGGGCTTTCTCTCGGGCCTCTCTGCCTCTTTTCTCGCTTCGCTTCCAGTGAGAAATCAAAGTCGATCGGTGATATTTTGACGTTAGTCTGCCTTGATACTCTTAGTTGCTCCGTGCTCTCCGAACAAACAACCAGCCAGCCAAATTTTCAAGTTTCTCGACGCGTCGCGGTCTCCTTCGAAAGCAATAACACGAGACTGTCGGGTATGTGGTTGTGTGCGTGCGTTTGATTAACAGCACTTAAATATATTTAAATTTTATTAATTTTTATACACACACACTTGTAAGTGTGCACACTGTAAAGTGCGTTCGTGCGGCGCCTCAGTCGAATTGCTGCAATTATCGGAGTGCTAAATCGGTGCACATATACCATATGTACATAAGATATATTCGAATTTAACCCACTGCCGAATCGAAGTGAGTGCCTGTGTGTGTATGTGAGATTTATCCCCAGCAGACGTATGAATCACAAGAGGAATCTGTACCGTTAGCATTTGGAGCCAACAAAGTTTTGGCCCTGACTTCTGACATCGTTAAGTAAGTGCTATTCATTTAAATATTTGTGGAAGGTTGCTTGAGATTCTGTCTGAAGATTACAGAGATCGAAAAGAGAGAGGAGAAAGTGGGTGCAAGCCAAAATGAAAATTCTTATATTTGACTTTGATAGCTTCTGATAAAAGCGATGTCGTTGGTGATAAGGAAACAATGGATAGGGTGGATAAGCAATTATGGAATATGGTTCTGAGAAATACTTGCCAATTCACAACGATTTCGTTGTGTATCCGAAGTGCAATTTCCATTGCAAAGATATTTCATAGATATCGGGTTGCGCATTGCTCTTTTCTGAAATATATATAGCAAAGGACTCTATTACATACATATATGATTTTGGGATTTTTTGATAATTTATATTAAATTCTTTAATTATAATAATTACCATCCCAGCAAACAATTCAAGTGTTCTTTTTTTTTAAAGAGAACAAAGAGTTTGCCAATATTTTATGTACTTAAATATGACTTGTGAGGTGCACACACACACTTATCTTATCTAACCTCTTGCTTTAACAACTCAGATTTCAAAAGTTTGCAAGTTTTCAAAATCTGTTTACATATGTATGTACATACATATGTACATTGATTGCTCATCCTATCGCAATTGATAACTTTGCAAATAATAATAACAAAATATCTCATAAATATAATTAATTAGAATTTAAACACAATTTTTTATATTCAATATATAGATATGTACAAACATACAAATCTGATGTAATGTCGGCATAAATAAATATATTAGCATACACGTTCTCTAAAGAGTTCAGTTTTTAATCTGGTAACCATGGGAGTTTTTTAAGAATATCCCTCCAAACTTTTTATCTCAACTTTGGCACACCCTGCATATTCCAAGGCTCTAAGCACCCGACGAGATGAATATTTATATCATCTATATATGTAAATATGAAAACAATATGAAGATATCGTGTAGATACATTAAATTACTAGGTTTCTCATGGTCCAGGCACTTAAATATACCCTTGGTCTTGTTTACTTTTATCTTCTTGTATCTTATTCCATATATCAATTAATCAATTACATTGTTGACATTTAGTTATGCGGCGTGAACTAATCTAATCGAGAGCATAATTGTAATTTGCTTCATTTGGCCTTTGAAGCTCATTGGGGTCGTATAGATACTATATGACCGCTGATTACAGCAGTGGCGACTGATTTCGGTCTCTTCCTGCACATGATTGGTGGTGGTGATAAGATAGGGCCAGGAGAGTGAGCCTGTGATTCACCGCCGGGTACCCAATAGAACCCAGCGTTTACAAAAGGTTTTTTGAACCCCTTTTGGAAAGCTTCAGAAAGCTCACATTCCATGGGAGAGAACTGGTTTCTTTTGGTGCCCGGATGACCTTGTGACCGATCCCAGAGTTGATTTTTTGCATACGTAAGTTTGTAAGATCACGAAACAGTTTCAAGATTGGATCTTATTTCCAATGGCTTGGAAAATATACATTTAAAGCTTTGCCAGCTGTTTTGAACTTCGCAGCTGTTGGCCAGAAAACACCGCTCTCTCACTATCTTTCTCTCTTCATAAGCTTGCTCACCTTAACCGTTAACCGTTAACTGCTTTTGAGCGGCACAAGCTTTCGGCCAGCGGCGCGAAGTTTAGTTAATATTATTAACCGAAGTGACGGCAAAGTTGTCGCAACGTATCTCGCGGATCGCGGTTCGCAGATGCGAACAAGAGAGAGAGAGAGAGCGGCAAGCTTTTCGGCGGGTGGCTCGAGCGCGGTGTGGCGGTGCTGATGCCGCTGCGAGTGTGAGTGTCAGTTCTTGTTCTTGCCTTTGCGTGGCATTTCTCACCTCTCGCCGTCTTTGTCTGTCGCGCTAATTCTGATCTTGCTACTTCCGTTAGTCGGCGGCGGCGGCGGCCCCGAGAAGGTAAACAAATCGCGACTTTATCACATGCGGTCGTGCCGAATCCGCAGTATCGCAGTATCTGCATCTGAAAGATACAAGTGCACATGTTTGCATCCGAAAGATACAACTCACTAAACGGCCCATTAAGCTGGCAATTTTTGGCCATCGCTTTGATGGGGCCAAGTGCCAAGTGCAAAGAGTGAAATATATGTGAAAACACGGAAAATATCCAAGCAATTGGTGCGTGTGTTGTGTGTGTGTGTGTGAGTGAGTGTGAGTGAGTGTGCCATTGTGCAAAACATTTATGAGGTGGAAGCGCCAAAAGCCAAATACGATGAAA
This sequence comes from Drosophila ogumai, assembly GCA_018904815.1. Classification (NCBI taxonomy): domain Eukaryota; kingdom Metazoa; phylum Arthropoda; class Insecta; order Diptera; family Drosophilidae; genus Drosophila; species Drosophila ogumai. The sequence goes on along the minus strand of JAEIIJ010014300.1, from coordinate 305 downwards.
TACAAACGAAAACAGACGCAAAGTGGTGGCCAGAGCAGCAGTGGCAAAACTCGGTCTGGCGGTGTTTACGCAAAGATAACGAAATGCCGAATGATAAAAATTTAATTAATTACTTTCCAATGCAAGGGATTTTGATGTGGCCAGGAAGGCGAGGGAGTGCTAGCAGAAGTCGAAAACTAGAAGCTGTTCTGAAAAATTAAAGCCAGTATTGGAAGAAAATATTAATCTAATTAGAAGTTGTTAGTAAAATATAACAAAATTTAATAAATGAGAAATAACTATTATACGATAAATAAAAGTACAAA
>JAEIIJ010014299.1:0-21249 GCA_018904815.1 Drosophila ogumai | reverse complement strand
TTGGAATTGCTTTAATCAACATAAAATAAATAAAACTAAAATAAAATTAATAAACAAATAAAAAAAAAATAAATTGGGGAATTAAAAAATTAAATAAATTACGACAGTTTTTATTGTTTTAACAAATTATGTTTATTATTTAACAAAATGTTTGGATAATGTTCGGCGAATGGAAGTCACTCTCAGAGAGCTAAATGGAAATTTACGACCGAAAGGATACACCCGTTCGGTCCCTGGAAAAGATATGGATTCTTTTGTTCACAGAAGCCCCTTCTTAGCACTATGAATAGAGGAATATATACGAAATAGTATGTGGATACAGATGGGCATAAATACAGGATAACAATATAGAGAGAGATACATGCGCGTAACACTAGGATAACTGGTAACATATGGTGTGTAGTACAAGGTATTCATAACAGTAACATTATCGTAACAACTAAGGACTTTTGGCAGCCTTATCGACTATTTGGGATGCAAAAAATAAATGTAAACAGAAAAAAAACAGTTGCTCGACTTGGAAACATATACGAGTTGGCAATACATCTTACGGATTAGGAAACTAACTACTTCTCGGAGGCTGGCGGCGACCCTGCGCCCGTGGTGGGCATGCTGCTCTTGCGCTGCGCCTGCGAGATCTGCACGATCCTCGAGAGCGGCGAGTGGGTGCTGCTGGTGCTGGGCCTCGTGCCCGCCGGCAGCGGCAATAGTCGCTGCGCCGAGGCTGGCACAGACTCCTCTGTGACCCCGCCCACAGCTCCTCCTCCGACTGCTGAGCTTCCGCCGGTGGGCGAGGTGGGCGACAGTTCGCGGGCCAGCGGCGAGGGGCGCAGCGAGAGGCGTCGCTGCAGCGCCGACTGCGAGGAGGAGGAGGAGGACGGCAAGGACTGCTCAGCCAAACTGGCACCAGGTGGTGGCGCCTGGCCCGGTGGAATCTGCAGAGCCGTTGGACGCACACTGAAGCGGCGCCGGAACTTGCTTTGACCGGAAGCGGCAGTCGATGGACCCGACACAGCCGGAGACTGCCCCTGGCTACCGCCCGCTCTCTCGGTATAGCTGGGCGGGGGCTCCAGCAGGGATCTAGCCGTGGAACCTGCTCCTGATCCTGCGCCTCCTACTCCTCCTGCTCCTCCTCCCAGCGGCGACATGGTGCCCACAATTGTGGAGCGACGGGCATAAAGCCTATTGGCAGCTGCCGCCTGCAGGGACCTGGTCTGGTCGCCGGCAAAGAGCGAGAGAATGGGCGGTAGCTGCGGCGGATCCAGCCCCGCGTTGCCCATCTTGCGCTGCTTCCGGCTACCCTTGGCCCCGGAGGCCGTGGCAGCCGCCTGCTGTTGCTGCTGCTGTTCATCCAGCACGGCATGCGTGTGGACCACCTCCAGGGCCCGGATCAGATCCGCTATGGTGGTCTGCTCCAGCACATTCATATCCTTCTCGGAGGTCACCGAGAAGATGCTGCTGCGACGCGGTGCCGAGGCCACCGAGGAGGCCGAACCACCGGCCGTGGCCGGGAAGAGGCTGCCGCGACGAGCGGCCACCGCTGCCATGGCCGCCGAACCGGAGCCACTGTTGGCCAGGCTGCCGCGGCGCATCTGCATCTGGGCCAGAGCGTGTGCGGTGGGTGGATACATGCTACCGCGGCGAGCCGAGGGCGCTGGATTCTGGGTGTAGATGCTCTCGCGACGCCGCTTGCCAGCCGCCGCGCGACGTTGATAGGCTCCGCTGCTGGCTCCAGGCGCTGGACCTGCGATGCCATCTTCCAACTGGAAGCCCAAGTTGGTCATGCCGCCGCCGGCGCTGGCACTGGCCAAGCTGCCATTCGACTCAAAGGGCGGCGGCGGACCACGACCGTTGCGCAGATAGGACTGGCTGGAGGCCGCCGTGACCGTGTTGCTGTAGTAGTCCAGCGGCGAGCGGGGCTGTTGCTGCGAGGCAATGCCCTCGGGCACCGACACCACCGACAGCTTGCGCTCCACATCCTGCGAGGGTCGCTTCTTCTGGAAAGGAAACAAGCGACGCAAACCATCCGGCATGGAGAACTTCTTGACGCGTCCCGCCGCCGCCGGGGAAGGCTTCTTGAGCTGCTCCTCCAGGGCATCCGGCTCCAAATGCACCATCGTGGCACCATTGGGTCGCTGCTGGCCCTTGTAGCGCTGATTGAAGGCCTCCTGGATCTGCTGGTTGTCCCCACTCCATGTCCACTCGTTGTGCTGATTGGTGCGCAGCGGCCGCTCGCTCTGCCAGCGCGGTGCCTCCAAATTGAAGTCGGAGCAGGCACGGGCCCGCGGACGTCGCGGCGTGGAGAACTCATTGACCGTGGAGAAGGACCATTCGCTGGCCAAGATCTGTGAGTCGGAGAAGCCGTGATAGCCGCCATACAGCGCCGCATCCTCCTGCTCTGGTGGCGGGGGCTTTACGGTGGCCAAAGCACTGACCACCTTGGCCAGCAGATCGGTGGTCTGGCGGTATGCCTCCGCCGTCTCGAAGGTCTTCTCGCGATCCAGTTTGCTTAGCTCCGTGTCGGAGCTGGCGTGAACCATAATGCCTGCATCCTGCTGGGCTGCAGCCAGATCGGCGCAAACGGAGAAGGCCCGCTTGCGGCTGGGAATGGGAGCCGGCTCCATGCGATACATGCTGAGATCCGGACAGGAGGCGGAGCGGGGCAGCGTATAGGCGATATCTATGTCGGTGTACACGGGCTGAGAGGGGTTAATGGTGGATTTTTTGGGGGTTTCAGCGTGTTCAGTTCAGATCAGCGTGTGAAGGATGTGTTTTTGGTGTTGGACATGTAAAGAGAAGGGTTTGTATTAGTGTATTCTCGGCGGATTCTCTGTTTATGTGGGGCTGATCTGGGCTAGCACTGTCTATATATATGTATAAGATTATCTCTGGTTCTGGCATGGAAGTTGGGGCAGCTCCTCTGTAGCTCTACTTACATCTGGTGCTCTTGTTTTTCTGCTCAGCCGGAGCCTTATTCTTCGGCCTCTTTCTATTTCCCTTTCGACAAAACTAGAACAGAGAACAGCGGGTCTTCGTCAGCAGGACTCTGGCTTGGTTAGCAGGAGGACATGGCCAACAGGCCAACGGAACGAACGGAGTAGAGTGGCTACCGCTTAGTAAGACATGTACGTAGGTGTGAAGGTTAGGACATACAAAAGGGGAGACTCTTGGCTATTTTTGTTAACTTTTCATGGTTAGTTGGTCCCTTGAACGGTTTTTAGAAAGGGTTAGCTTGGCTATACTTTAGAAAAGGATTAATTTGTTATTTCCCAGTATTAATCTAAAATAAAATATATTTTCCTATTATTCAGTTTATTATATACATCTATGGAATATATATATTCCAGTGCTGGCCCATGAATAATGATCGGCGGCGTCGTTTACCTTCACTTTGAGTATATAGAGCTCGTTGAGCATTCGCCGCAGATAGCCCACATCCTTGGTGACGCCCGTCCAAATGCGATTCTGAGTGGCCTTCAGATTGGAGGACAGCTGCTGCTCCAAATACGCCAGCTTCTTGCTCTGCAATCCCCTGTTCATGCCGTATGTGAATGTGGTTTTGGATTGAGAGAAGGGATACATATTCGGTTAAGGGCATGCAGGACACGCAACGCAACGAAAGGCAACCCCAAAGGACATGCGATTGGACAGCTACTTACCGGGTAATAAACGTCATGATCATGACCAGGTAGCCCAGCGAGAAGATGAACCACACAATCACAAAGATCTGATAGACCACGAACCAGCCGCCAAACTCCCGAGGCTACAATAAAGAGAAGAAACTAAGCTAGGAAAACTAAGACTAAGGTGCAAGAACTCACCTGATTGGGTCCAAAGGTGGGCACATAGTCACCAAAACCAATTGTCGTGGTGGTCACATAGCTGTAGTACAGCGAAATGGAGTAGGGCCAGTTCTCAAAGTAGGTGAAGACCCACGAGGGCAGGAGCAGGAAGAGAGCTATGCCCGGTATCAGGGCAATTACCACCGTGGTGATTAGGCCCAGTTGCGGCGGCACATAGTGCATGTCGGTGGACATTTTGTACTTCTTGTAGCGCCTGTAAATGGCCTCAAACTGGAAGGAGAAAGGAAGATGGATTATTAATAGTAACTATTATTAATTATTATTATCCTCACTAACCGTTCGTCCAAAGTACTCGCCCAGGCCGGCAAAGAGTATTCCATTGACGGGTATCCCAATCACCGAGTACGCAATCATGATCATCCGGCCGGCAAAGGTGGTCGGCGATATGTTGCCATAGCCCACCGTGGAGCACACGGTGAAGGCAAAGAAGAAGGCATGGTAGAAGGTCCAAGTGTATGGTATATCGTGCTCATCCTTGGTGTAGTCCGTCACCGGCTTGCCGCAATACTCTGTTATCCGCTCCAGAATCTCGTTCTGTGTGCTCACATTCTTGTCCGAAAGCTCCTCTAGGAGATAGGCTGTAAAAAAAAATAAAACGTTAAATAAATAAAATTAAATGTAATGCCCGATGGGGCGTGAAATCAAATTAAATCTAATTGATCGCCCATTATATGTCAGTTCACGTGTCTATCCGATCCGGAAGCTAACCTTCCACTTTCCGCTTTCCGCCGTAGAACAATGGCCATAAAAGAGGCCGAAAAAATAGCCCCAAATTGATTCAACGCGACGCTTCCTCCCGTTACGTTTTCCGAGATCACTGATCGCCACAAGGTAGTGACCCTACCCCCGGGCCGACAGAGTGCCATATTTTACACTACAGCAATTGCAGCCCTCGTCGCCCGCATCCACACACCGAGCGTAATGAGCTCTCGGATCGTACATCACGATCGCAATCACGATCATGACCTGACCCGGACGACGTTGCTCCGGTTGATTGAAATGCGCTCAGTGCGAGATTTTTATCCGGCAAATAAATTGTGAGATCGTGAGACAGACTCGGTCTTGCTGTAGGTCAGAAATTCGGAGCTCTGATCGGATTCGAGTTCTCGGAAGGCGTGAAACTCGAGGGCAAGGGAAGTTTCAAGTATACCAGAGTGATCTAATAGAATGGGTTATCTACAGGCTGCTCTATCAGCTTGTGATATAACCAAATCATGGATCGATTGGGCGATTGAACGATCGCTTTGTAGGCTATCAGCAAATGTGAATTGCTTTTCCATTCATTCAATCTCTGACAGATGATAGAGCCCTACACTCTGGCCACGCTCTTCCCCTGCAGCTTCGTTTATGTTATCAGATCGAGGCCATTCTAACCTTTATGGCCAAGTTCATCAGAGACGAGTATGCCGGCGGCTGCAATCATTCAATAAACCCTGGACCGTAAGGTTCCTTAGGGTAATCTTTTAACGAATTGCATAATTCAATAAATGCGGAGGCAGAGATTCCACTCAGATCTGCACTCTCTCACCACTCACAACGGGACACAATTGGGGGCAATTCAGGCGGCATTAACGTCAAATAGTCACCATAAATCCGCCATATAAGAGTAGCCGGAGTGAACAGAACAGAACGGAACGGAACGGAACGTAACGGGCACCAGCTGTCACTGTCACAGTTTAATCGCCTTTGTGGTCCGGGTCCCGGAATCTTGATTGCCGGCAATTTGTTCATAGAAGTCGATCATTATCTCGAGTTCTTGCAAGTCCTCTCGACTTTGTGCATTGGGTGGATTCCGTGAATTCCACAACGGCCATTTACTCTGATTATCTCGCTGATTGACTGGGGGCGATGGGCCCCGGAAAAGTTTGTGTTTGTTGCAAACAAATTGATAAATTAATTTAATTAAAGCCGACAGCTGCGGGAACTGCACAAATCATCCGAGGTCGAGGTCGAGGTGCATCTCAAAGGGAAATATATTAAATGGAAAAGATGATAGAACAAGGGTTAATAGGTTTCCATTCTAAAAAAAACACTTCATAGGAGATTACCAATAGGTTTATGAGTCCTTATCGCTACCAATCCATCTATTCCTTAAGCCCTAAGAGCTCTGTAAACACTGTTTAGGAGTCATAACCTTCTAGGTAATTCCCTTTTCCATATCCACCTTTCTTTGACATCCTGTTCTGCTGTTTACTCAGCCAGTAAAAATAGATCAAGAATTAGCATATAAGCCTGGTTATGACTTGTATAGTTTCTGTGTTAATTAATACCCCGAAATTCCCGCTTGTCATTGGGTTTTCAAATCGTGGAGCTTAATGCCAAATGACCTTGTTTAACTTTAATGTAGAATAAATATTCACTAGCCTGTTTAGACTTGAAATAAAATCCTTACTCAAAAATCCTTACTCCTTATTGAATCCACTGATCACTCACTCTTTTTCAAAACAAAAAAAAGGTTAGCTCCGAGATCTTTGCCATCTGGGAGTTCCCTTCCTTGGCGGTGTCATTGTCATCGCTTGGCCAGTTAGAGTTACCTTATCGGGTGTCAAGTGGCTCAAATACCATCATTATCACATGTTTGTGGGCACTTGAAAGTCACCGGCATGGTCATAGTCATAGTCATAGCCGATTGTCCGACTTTTAACCAATTCAAGTGTTACTTTCGTTGTGTTCTGGCCGAAGTCGTTGGTAGTGATTAAGGTGACTTTGTCCACTGGCTTACTGCCTGCTTACATATGCATACAAATAGTGACATGACACCGGCACTTGTCCAATTGCGGATTCCCAGGGCATTAGTTGGGGGGCTCAAAAGGCCTACACAAAAAGTCAGCGATATCGATCGTATCATTTTGAGCAAACTCGGGCAGTTTTTGACTCTCTGATCGCTTGGAGATCGAGAAAGCCTTTGCATGATCCAAGCCGTTACGATTTCCGCACGTCTTGGGTCGATGGTTACTAATTAGAGCGTTTATGGGTTATTTATTCGCGTAGTTAGCACATTTTATGTGCTGTTTAAATTTGGATTTATTGCAATTGAAGAGGCATAAAAATAAATACATCCGAGACTTCGCATCTATATAATCGCGATTTAACTGTGTGAGGGAGTACATGTTTTGGAATATAAAGGTTTTTGAGTGGGGTTTAAGCGGGATTTCCAATTCCCAAATTTAAAAACCCTCCAACATTACAATTTTGAAATTAATAATAATACTTTAATTTAACCTCCTTAAGTGGTGCTTTCATTTGATGTAGTCAGCATCCCTGATTGCCCCAGACTTGTGCTGGTCGTAAAGCTCACACTTTTCTCGAATTTACGCACGTTTTGCCAAACCTTAAACTGTATTTTCATTTACAGTCTTGATTGTCTGCTAAGTTGTCAGTCTATGTTTACCATTTAACATCTTTTTTTTAGGAACAATCTTTATAAGGCTGGTAGTTTCCCCATTCGGACGAGACTAGATTAACGTAATCTAGGCTCTATGATGACTACATCAGTTTATACCAAGGATCTCAAGCTAGAGGCTTCAATTGGAAACTTTCCCACCTTATAACACCTCGGCACCTTCATCAACATCAAGTGGGTGGCAAAGGTTTAGCTGTCTAGACTTTCTAACCAAATCGTGGGCGACCATTTAGTTTGGTTCGCAGTGGGATATCACATGCTCTTAACCATATATCACGCGGATTTCCTATTTCTGGCTGGATATAGTACAGTGTTTTATAGTCTCTCACCCACCGTTGATCTCGATGCGCTCCTTCAGCTCCTCGGCCCGTGCCTCCTTCTCCTCCCCGTGCTCGATGTGGTAATAGATGGCCGCCCCGAACATCAGGTAGGATATGTAGAAGATGAGCAGCAGGATCCATCGGTTTGGCGACATGCTCTACCTGCAAGGACAACAACACTAACGGCTACAATGGATGCCAGGATGCCGGCAAATGGTGGGTTAGGTTAAGGAACAATTGGAATCGGATCGAAGGCGCTGTGCTTTCTTGTTGTCTGTCGTTATTTATGGTTGTATCGCTGCTAATCGGAGCTTGATTGTGATTGCTCAAGTGGTGGCCAGTCAGTCGCCTTAGCGTTGTTGTCTCTATATACACATATACGTGTTATATAGGTGAGAGCAGATATCGGACAACACGATTCTGCTGCTCTACTGTTTAAATTTGGGGTCTGTGGGTATAACCTGAAGACGAGCCTTAACTTATATTCAAAAGAAACCTTTAAAAACAAAGAAGTTCTTAAATCAGAAGACTTGGCGTTAGACCCTATTCAGACCATTTAAAGTCTCATTTTAAGCGAATATTTCTCATACTTATGTAGAGAACTAGGCTATCTGTACAGCCGGTCTACCTTTCAGTGGTGTTTTCCCTTTGGAAAAGCACGCGCCTTGCCCACTCCTGGCTAGATCGCTTCATAGTTGCTGCTGGCAACGTCATCGCCGCGGCCCAGGCTTACACCTATTGACACTTCTAATCATATCTCCCTCCGGGTCGGACCGCTGCGGGGCATTGCTGCTAATTTTCCACGATTTGTCGCGCGGTGCAAAGTAGTCCGCTAACGATTAGCGACCGCCGCAGACGTCGCCCTCTTCCCAGCAGCGTCCAAGTAACTCCCGGGTGTCTTATCTCCGGAATACACAGGCACTGCTGTCTTGGGATCAGGGGGCCAGGAGTCCGGGACTGCTGTGGGTGTCAACCGATGTGCGGCAATGCCAATTAGCGAACGCGAATGCAAAAAAGCAAACAAAAAGTTGACAAAACCAAGTTCCAAAAAAAGAAAAAAAAACTTCAAGCAGGTGTCAAATGTTTGGAGTGTTTGGCTTTAGTCATTAGCTAATGATTAGAGTCCTTAAGTCGGAACAAGATCATAAAGATATTGTAGTTTTTAGATTTTAAGTTAATTCCATTTGGTAACACTTCATTTTTAGACCAAATTGATAATACTCTACGACTTTGTGATGAAATTACCTCAAGTCGAATGGCTAAAGTTATTGCCAAACCATAAATGACATTAGTCAGGCAACTGATTGGTTGCTAATGGGCGATTGATGATGGTGAAAGTTCTTACAATATCGTAAAGATAAACGCTTCGGGGGCGCTTAAGTCATCGGCACTGCTGGTTCTTACAGTATCATAAAGATAAAGACGGTACCGTCGGTCGTCGGTCGTCGCCGTGTTCGCCCTAATGAGTTCATGTTGGGGTAGTTCGTGTGTGGACCCTCATACAAGGTGGAATCCCCCGCGCCCACACTCTCACGTGAATCGACACGACTAATCTTCGGTCTTAAGTTCGGTTAGATCGTATTTATTTTGTACCTCCGCCGTATCTGCATCGATAAAGACTCTTCTCATTACACGCCTGATTACATTGGGACAATTCGGAATTGTTTATTCCCGCTGTTCTAGTCAAGTGATCGCCGCTGATAACGACTCTTCGCTGTTTTAATTATTATTATCGGGGGGTTCTTTATTGTATAATTTCTATTAAATTATCTATGGAGTAAGTGTTGTTCTTCCTTCTCTCCCGTTTTCGCATTTTTTGCTTCGCTGCTTCTACAATAATTTGTTAACAATAAAAACTAAAAAATCGCCGTCCATTGGGCGCGTTCCTCGAGCACTGACTGGCGCTGGCGATGACGCCGTTCAATGGAAGTCTTTTCATTTATTGTGTTTCCTTTTTTCTTTATGTTTTTATTTATTCCGAACAAACATTTCGATGACGCTCTGTGTTGCCAAACGATCTTTTTAACGCTTTTTTTTTGGTTTTGGTTTTTTGTGGGCTTGCCCCCGGTGGAATTCTTTGCGAGTGGAAATTTCTGCCGAAAAAGCTTGGCGGAAATCAGTAATCAAAGCAAAAGGAAAAACAAGAACAAGGATAATCAGCTGAACTTTTAAGATAAGAAAATATTTATATTTAAATTTAATAAATTATTCATATGTTTTTGATAATTCTAAAAGGTAGATCAGGAACCCTTTTTACCTATTATATGTATTACCCACTTTTATACAGATTTTTCTTCCATATTCCCCTCAAAAGACCTTCGGGGCGAAAACATTGAAATTTCGCGCTCACCCACGCCTCGTGTCGTAAATCCATAAAATGGACCCAATCTTTATCAAGCCGAACCCACAGTCGAACCCAAAATCACAAAAGAAAACAATAATAACAATGATAAACATTCGATGATCATGTAAATGAATCAAGTCAATGTTTGACGTCAAGTGGAGTGTAGACAACAGAACATTTAATATGGCAATAAAATCGTTTACTAATTGATAACCAACAGACTCCATTTTCATGGCAACCGTGCCCGAAATCAAGATCGGGGGCAATTGCCGAAAATAACCAAAGGATCGATCGGATGATCAAGATGATCAGTTGACCTCCTCGAGCATTTCCCGGACTGCGGGAGATCGGTTACGTGCAGAAGTGGGGGATAACTCCCGGGCCTCTTATGCAGTCGCCGTAGTCGTATATTATGTGAAACAAAATTATTAAATACAAAAATATTTACATATACCGACGCTAAATAGTCGTATAATCGATAATAAATAGCGGCGACTGCAAAATGAACACGTTTAGTAAATAATCGCAAAAGTTGTCGGGCGTCAAGAGCCGTGCTTTATTTCTCACTTGGCCCGGAACGAGAAAAAAAATGTAGAAAAAATTAAGGCGAGGAGGAAAATCTCGGTGAAAAGGAACAAGAATCACGGGCATTGTCTCTCTGGCCGGAGGGAGTCTGAAATCTAAAATCTGGAAATCTGGGTGGAAATACCAGACAGGCCTACGACGTCTCAGGCTGATGAGGCTATTGGGTGCTAATGATGACATTGTTTTACAAGCCGGGCGGAGCGATGATTAATTGAATTGTGATCTATCAACGTCGCCTGTCTCGTCTCCTCTGTCGTTGTCTATGACGATTCAAAGTCTTGGTACTCCTCCTTCTGCGGTGATAAGACTACGCGTCAGAGCCCACAGCTAAACACGGCAATTAATAACCAACAGTTTGAAATTCTTTTGCTTGACAAATAACTAAGAACTGGAATCAAGTTCAACACGACATGGTCTTTGAATAACTGAAGAAGGGTTTTTCCTTAATCCAAAGGGAGTGTTTGGACTCCCTTCAGAGGCTTGAACTTGTGAACTTCTTTCGAAAGACAGTCACCCTTCTTCATCAGGTGTCATTTCCGCTACCAATTTTATGATGAAGAGTTCTGGGTAATGCGTATTCCCTAGTAGCTGGTGCGTATTAAAGAAGCTCAACTGTTAGTCACTCGGTCACATGTATCGATGATTGCGATATCCCCCACACCTTACCCTACCAACTGGGTAACTGACTGACTGACTAACTGATCAACTGACTGACTTACTGCCCGACTAACTGACTGACTGATTGACGGACTAAGGAGGATCACTACCGACTCTGGGACCATATTTGTTTATAAACAAATGCCGAAAAGCGCCCGCCAAATGATGGATGAAGCGGTGGGGCAGAAGCGGCAATAAGCCTAAAACAATCGCAAGACGCCTTGAGCCCTGCCTGCCTGCCAATCGACTGATCGATAACAGAGGCAACCGTTATAGCCCGGCTAACGGTTAATTCCGCCTGGGTGCGCGCGTGTTTGTATTGAGTTTTGCATATGGCAACAACAGTTAAGCAAACACTCTTGCCTAGCGAAACAATTTCGTTAATTAAATGCATTCAGCGGATCGGTTCATTCATGCCACAGATACACAGATACAGATACTGGGCGGTCTACGGCACAGATTGATTGATCGGATTAAAAGCAAGCACTGGGGAAAAAATACGAAGCCCCAAAATCAACACCATAATTTAAAATGTTCCTAATTTGGAGAAAAAAATTAGATCCAATTTATTTAAATTTTTAAGTCAAATAATTTCAGAAATACTTAAAAGTACTACTGGGAAGTACTCTTTAAGGACACACATATCGTAAGCGATTTAAAAGATTCTACTAAGATTTTCCACATTTTTTGTTATTCACATATTTTACCCCACAGGAGAACTCTGTAAGCCTTAAACCTGTGCACTTAGGCAACCGCTTCGTTTTCGATTTCGGATTCGCGACGTGCAATTAACTGTCCATTTCGGACTTTCTTCGTGTCCCACTCAGATAAGCCGCGGACCAAAAAAACAAGGTGACCACAACAACAACAACAACAAGAGCACGGATGGCGATAATGTCTGCACTTCAGTGAACTGTCAGTCCAGCACTGCATTCTTAAATAATTAATTAAATGTATATTTTAAAATTCACATTGAGATCCGCTCCGATTCCTCTGTTCCTCCAAATTCTGCCTTTCAGTTGCACTCTCAGGACATACCCGCACTCAGAAATATTGGTTGAAAAAAAAAACACTCAAAAGCACCGTTGTTTTCTTCGCACTCCTTCGCGGGCGTGGGTGGCAAGTAGGCGGAAAATCGCGAAAAATCAAAGAGAGGAGCGATCGCGTCCCAGGACCGTTACCGTTAAGCGGCGCTCGCTGAATTGAAGCGCTGCAGGCACTCGGTTGACACTTTTTGTTAACGGTGACGGCGGCGGTGACGTCGCTCCGTCGCTTCTCGGTTCCCGTAACCGTTCTGATTTAAATGGAACGCTCCAAGCTCACGTCTGTTCCCAGTCTCTGCCGGCGCAGGCGTCGCCGTCGGCGTCGCTGCCCTGCCCGCGAACCGCTATTCCAGTTGCTCTTCTTTCCGTTTCTTTTCCTCCTCGCCTTTTTTTTTGGCACCTGTACAGCCAAGCTTGGCTCTGTCGTCTCCTTCGTTTCCTGCACTTTCAGCAGGAGGAGGGGAGCAGAAGGAGCGGCAAAGGAGCTACGACACGTTCCGCGACGCCTCCATCATATGACTGGCAACAAAAACATGGCAAAAACACGGCACGGCACAGAAACTGAATCGAAAAATCCGCGAGTACAGCACTCGAAAACAAATCAGAGCAGCAGCGACGGAGAATGCAGAGCGGAAAAGCTCGGAAACGCACGGTGGAACGGCAAAGCGGAGCGAACGAGACGACAGCGATCGCGGTATTAAGTGTAATTCCTTTAACTGCCGATCATGCGTGTGCCTGTGTGCGTTTTAGCAGGTGTCTCTGTATGCGTGTGAGTGGCAGATCTCTAATCCGGCGCTCACTTTTGAGCTCTTTGCTCTTCGCCGGCTCCAAAGCATAAGACAGGTCGAAATCACTCAAGAATCGCTCGGCTTTCGCTGTGTGTGAGTGTGGGTGGTGGTTGAAAGGAGAGCCCCCGCCCTCGCCGCACCATCGCGCATCCCTGCACTAACTAAACTAAACTAAAACTACTAAATCAAGTCGAAATGGCGATCGGCAAACGGCAACTACGAACAACGCCCCCTACCACCCCTTGAAACTCCCACAAACCCATCGTCGCGAAAAGTAGTGATATTTTTTCGTGTGCTACATTTAATCACTGCTACCACTGGAATACGGAGCAGCACAGTGGAACGATTCGTGGGAAGGAAGGAACACAAGTGATTTGAAAGTGAGAAAGTGAGATCACAGCTATCCTTGTTGCCTCCTTGCTAAGTTAATAATTAATATAATAAATAATATAATATTTATAAATTAATATTTGATTGCATAAACTAAAAATTTACATTCATAATAATCACTAATATTATCATTTTTTATTTGGTTGATATGAATCAAATATATTATTTATTTTCTGTCGCATAAGAATACCAAAGTGTCTTAAAATAAATTAATTTTTGTGTTTGCATAATTATTAATATCGAAATATTATCAGTATCATTCTTCAATTATTTAACTTATCATAAAATCAGATTGCCCCCAATTTCCAGAATTGGTTTCACATTTAAATAGATAAAGTTTAACTTTATCAAATCTGACCTTGAACATATGTATATTTATTATCCAGACTCTTTTCTTCAGAACTGATCAGGTTAGACAATGATTCACAATTTTACAGTGACTTTCCCAAAACACCAACAAATAATACCCTGATTGAATGTGTGGTAAAATAAGTGTTATAAATATTTCCACAGAACTGTAAAATATGGTCGTGACATACCCATTTTTTCTATACGTCAAAGAAGCTAAAGGCCTAAAAGCGAGTTAGTAATAATTTTCCATTAAGTATATTTAAAATTATCTTTATTTTGAGTATCCTTGATTTTTTTTCCAGGGATTATTTATGATCTTTGAATTGATCGTATTATTATCATATCATCTTGTTTATTTTTTGGTATAACGATTCTTAATAATAATAATAATAATTAATAAGATAATTAATACAATCTTATTATTGATCGATTTCTTGCCATGACCGCTATCTTTGCTATAATAAACCCAATTTAGATGACAATTATTACCCATTTTAAACCACTGTCTGCTCTGATTTTTCCATTCGATCGACGTTAGCCTGGCCACCGACGACGACTTTGGCAGAAAGTACGGCAACTGCATGCCGGCGACCCCCACCCAGACCCAAGTGGGCGCCCGGCCTATCCCAGAAGAGAACACACCTAGTACCTATACGTTGCGTTGTGACAATAACAACACACAATCGCGGTGAACGCAAATGATTTGTCTACGGATTTTAGTGCTTTATGACGGGCACTAGGCACTAGGCACCGGGGCACTATAGCAGACAGCTAACTTTAACGTCGTCAACCGGCAGCCGTCGAGCCACCCACCGCCACACCCACTGAAGCCACTGAAACACCCCGGAACCCCCTCGATTTACTTACCTTGATCTTGGGAGCTTACAGGGCCTGATCCTGGGGGCCAGCGTGAAAAGTCTTCACTGTCAATGCCAATGTCAACAGTGGAAAAATGTAAATTTTTGATTACCAAGTGGGGTCTGGAGTTCTTATGGAGGGGCTTTAGGTATAATACTTAAGGTACAACACATTGTTTCTATAGAAAAAATTATGAGAAATAGTTTTCACTAGTTTTTAATGTAATATATTTATGTATATTAAAGTCATTCCTTCGTTATATTTTATCTATGGGTTACATCCGGAAATCCAATCCTTGGAAAACTCTTTCTAGTTATCTCCTTATCTTCTACAACCATCAGGATCACTTCTTTAAAAATCAAATTAAAAATATCAAACTATTATTTTCAGAAGATTTATGTAGACCAGAAGAGAGTCTAAAGATCCCTGTGTTCCACCGTGCAGGTGCAATCACTGCAAACGGACAACGCCGAACCGCAACGATTCCAATGGGAAGAACGCGATCGAGAGCAGGGCAAGTATTGTACAAGTACTCATCATCATCAACATCAGAATTGAGTTATCGCCTCTGCTCCATATTCTATATAGTCTCCCACCGATCGATTTCAGATTTTGCGAGCGGAGAAAGCTCCCCGGAGAGCGCACGGAGGAGATAGCCACCCGGGGGCATCGCCAGTGACAATGATAGTGTTGATAACAAGCGCGCCTCGAGTGCTTCGCTTTGGATAAGAGTAAGCGAAGCTTTAGCTCGCCGAAAAGTAAAACTCACGATCTGAGGAGAGTGAGAATTTGGAGCAGTGTTTGGCCATGACACCTGGAATTTGATGATGATGCGGATGATGACTTACCTAAGTGCCGCAGTCTACACTGAGAGCTTAAAAGTAAGTAAAATTAAAAATGCTATTCGATGGGAAGAAAGTTAAGATTTCTTTCTAAAGATTATAATTTAGAATTAATTTTATATAATTAAATGTATTCCCCTTTTCAAGATATTTAAATGTATTTTTTCCCAGTGTTTTCACCGAGAACCAGATCTCCCAGAACTATATTATATCTTATGTCTTCCACGTCATAGATCGTAGTACTTCAAGCAACTGAGTTTGCTCCTCAAATCAGAGCGGGCAAATACAACTCAACGAGGTGCTAAAAGATCCCATTTGTGCTCGATCGGTGGAGCCTTTAATTGAAAAGATAAGCTATATATGTGTGTACATTTATGTATCGCAAAAAGTGCGAGGTTTTTTCTTTATACTGAAGAGAGATCCGGAGAGAGAAGTGCACAGCCAAGGCCCACAGAGACTCCTATTTAAATTGGCAACTGATTCATGGGGCGCATTAGGCCAGGTTGATAAGCATAATTAATTACGCTTTGATGTATCGACGGAACCGAACCGCTCTCCTCCTGTCAACGCAAAGTGGCCGCCACAAATCCAAGTGTATTTAAATAAATTCAAATGAATTGTAATTGATGGTATACCTGGCCACCGGGCCCACGGAAGGTATTTCCCGACGAATCATGGGTCGCTGTCTTGCAAGTCGCCGATTGGAAGAGTTGGAATGTTGGCATGACATCTGCCTGGTGATGATTTGGGCGCCCAATCAATTATAGAGGTGATGGACATAAATTTATCCATCTAACGTTTAGTTTAAAATAAAATGAATTTTATAAATGTAAAATACAATTAATTTGCATATTAAATATGTTACAGGAAGTGAAACAAAACCACTCTAAATTAGATAAATCAATAATTTAATTCTTATCGTTAAATCGACAAGTTAACCTAATTTTTTTAGTTTTCGATTTTAATCGATTTATTTTTAGAGGTCAGAAGAAAAAAATTGAAATCACTGAAAATTGAATTATTTCCAGCTCTACTTGAAATGCAAGAATATTCTTTTTGTATCAAGTTTAACGATATTTTCGATATCGAGCGCTTTAATTCAACCGATATATCATATCGAACCTTGTTCTTAGTCATCGGCTCCATTTCATCACGTATCCATCATGGGAAACCCATCAATCACAGCAAAACCCACTGCATTCCGCTTGTCTGTAATTAAATCAAAGTAAACAGCATTTTCCACTTGATGGATAGCTAAGAAATCCATCATCATTGTAAGGAATTCAATCGAAATTAATAATTAAATGGGATTAATCAGGGGAATATTTACCAAAAAACCACCCTAAAAAAAAACACTTGCTTTATATTCTATTTTAAAGCCTTCATTTTCGGTGAATCGGTATTTATTGCTCTCGTTTTGGCGTTTATTTACTGAGAAATCATTTTAAATATCGGCTATAACAGCTATTATACAAAATGTACAAACGATTTGGAGGACAGACTCCTCGTCTGTCTTTCAGCTATTTTTGCTTAGCAAATGAACTATGTTGGCGATCATCCGACAGCCGTTCTTGTGATGCAACAGGTTGAGGCACGGATCCCGTATCTTCTCCTCCAGCAGCTTGATCAGCTCCGCCCGCAGGCACTGCACCATCTCGGCCGTCTCATGGTCGTGGGCCTTCAGTATAATCCAACCGCTCTCCAGCAGAAACAGGAAATCGCCGTCGTGCAGCTCCACCTTAAAGTCGCTGCCGGCGAACAAAACCATGGCGATGAGCGGCAGCATCGAGCAGTCCCGTATGTAGATGGCACTGGTGCGCACTTTCTCCTGGTAGACGAGGAAGGGTGCCTGAAAGACGGCCACCTGCGAGTTAACCGATGAAGGATGTATCTTCACATAGCCGTCGCCGCGGGTCTTGAAGCGCAGATCCTGATGGCTCGGCTCACGGGGCACGGCACCGCCGGCTGTCTGGACATAGACACGCTCCGGCGTCATTATCTTGACGATATTGGGATAGAGGGCGGCGCAGAGGAGCGAAGTCAACAGGCGGTTGTTTTCGCCATTGTGATTCTGCTCCACGCCGGTCAATTGCAAAATATTGTCGCTGGCATTCTTACGCCGCCGAGGCACATCGATGGGCACAAACCCAATGGAGACGAGCAGCTCCAGATACTGGTACTTGAGGTCGGCTATGGTCTCGAGCGTGTTCAGGGACAGGAAGTGTTCGCTGGCATAGTTTCTGCTGGCCGCAAAGTTCCCCCGACGCGCAACATCCAGCCATTTCTGTGGGAGATTGGGGAATTAGGAGAAAGGATTAGGGGAAAGTGGGTGGAAACTCACCCTGTAGGCATTCAGCACGGTGAGGTGATCACTGTTTCCCATGGCAAACATCCGCTTGCACTTGTCCGCCTCCGTTCGCTTGTTCATCGGACTCACAAACGGCGACTTGTTGCCAAGGCAGGCGGCTATGGTTAGCACGCTGTCCAGGCACTGGAAGATGGCCCCGTACAGCATTAGCTTGCCGATGCGCACGTCCACGGGCAGGGCGGCCAGATGATGGCCCAGCGGCGTCAACTGATCATCGGCATCCAGGGCACCCACATCCCTCAATCGGGTCAGGGCACCCAGCACACTGTCTTCCGTGGGCGCCTCCAGAGTCTCCAGCAAAACGGACAGCGTGTTGCGCGAGGCGAACATCTGCAGCGTCTTGATGCGCAGCACAATCTGCTCGAGCGGCACTCGCTGAATCTCCGGCACCGGCTGACCCAAGATGTGGTGGCTGTACCGGTAGCTGGTGTACAGGTGGATGCACACACCGGGCATCACACGACCGGCTCGACCCTTGCGCTGCTTGGCGTTGGCCCGGGAGACCCAGACCAGGTCCAACGACTCCATGTTGCGGTTCGAATCGAAGCACTTCTCCTTCATCAGGCCACAGTCCACCACGAACACACAGTCGTCGATGGTCACCGAGGTCTCCGCTATGTTTGTGCTGAGCACAATCTTTCGCTTGCCGGGCGGCGCCTTCTTGAAGACCAGCGACTGATCCTCGCCCGACAGGGACGAGTGCAGCGGCACCAGGATGAACTTGCCGGCGCGGGGCGAGAAGAGGGCGTTATCCAGCAGGGAATCGTGGACGGTTTGAATCTCCCCGAAGCCGGGCAGGAAGATGAGGATGGTGCCCTCGCGGGGCCAGTCGTGGGAGCCCTCGACAATGTATTTGAGCACGGATTCGATGAGTTCCGGGTTGATGGTCATCGGCTCCATCAGGTAGATGCTTTTGCACGTGGGTTTGCTGTATTCTGAAGGAGTTAAGGATTAAGAATGGAGGCTACGAAACCGGAGCAGACCCTAACTTACCCGCATAGCGCTGATAGGTCTCCGCCAGGGTTAGCTTCTCGTCCTTGATCTTCTTGCCCGGCGCCTGACCCGAGGCCTGGACATCGGCATACTCCAGCTCCCGCTCCAGCACCTCCTGCTCCTGCTTCTTGAGCTTGCGACAGTACTTGGTGTCATACTCCATCACAAAGCCACTCATATCCAGTATGTCCTCCAGGAAGAGCTGCTGCACGGGAAAGGTGCGTCCCGGTATATCCAGCACGGGCGCTCCGCCAAAGTAGTCCGAGAAGAGGGCCGCATTCAGGGTGGCCGACATGAGGATCACCTTGAGATCCTTCCGCTCCCTCAACAGATTCTTGAGGATGAGCAACAGAAAGTCGGATTCCTCGGATCGCTCGTGCACCTCGTCCACAATGACATGCGTGACGCTGCCTAGCAACGGATCCGAGGCCAGGCGACGCAACAGGATGCCCGTGGTGCAAAAACTAAGCCGCGTGCTCGCTGAGATCTTGTTCTCCAGCCGGATCTGGTAGCCCACCAGCTGGCCAATGCGATCCAGACGCTCGGCAGCCACCCGCTCCGCCACTCCGATGGCCGAAAGGCGACGCGGCTGTGTGCATATAATCTCAACGTGGGGCAAACTCTCCTTGGCGGGCAGCTGGAGGGCGCGGAAGAACCAATTGTCCAGAATGAACTGCGGCACCTGGGTGCTCTTGCCGCAGCCCGTCTCTCCGGATATCACCACCACCGGCGAACTCTCAATCAGCGCCAAAATACGTTCGATTTCGGCAAAGGCGGGCAGCTGTTTCCGACCATCGATGACCTTCTGGTAGCGCTCCTCCTTCCGACGCTCCACGAACTGCTGCAGCAGGCGGCGATTCTCGCGCGCCTGTGCCTCGGCGTTGCGCTGGTTGCCACCCTCATTGCGTGAGGTCTGCCCGCGAGCGTAGTGCGTGGGCTTCACGGCCTGCTGATCCTCGCCATCCAGATCGTGGCCATTGCCCTCCGGTTCGTCGTGAAAGATCGAGCGCTTGGGTGAGGGAAAAGCAGCCGTGTCCAGGTGTCCAGCCAGCTCTTCGTTGGACTGCAACAGGTCACAGATGCTATACACACAGGGTATGCCATCCCGGCAGATCTCCCTGGCCTCGCGGTACAGGTGACGGGCGTAGCGCAGGCGCAGTTCGTGCGGTATGTCGTGGCAGGTGGTCTTCAGGTAGACAAAAGGCGCCTCGTACGGATACCGGCTGCCGGGCGGAAAGCGCACCTCCACATGGAACCACAGCTCATTGTCGTTCTCGTCGACACCATCAACTTTTTTGGGGGCCACCTCCTTTTCCATGGGCTGCGGTGGCAGGTGGGCAAAACGGCACTTGGGACCAAACCGGCAGGTTCCATCGCGATCAAAGTTTCGACACCGTTGCGGCGCCTTCTTCTTCTTGTCCAGCGCCGCCTGGGCAGCGGCAGCAGCGGCCGCCAGGACCGCCTCCCGGGCCTTACGAACCTCCGAGGGACTGTGGGCCAGCAGATGATCGATGCGAAACTTGAGGTTCCACACGCGGTTATGTTCGCGCTCCTCGTACGCCTTGTCGTATATGGATTCCAGGGCCTCCTTCTCATCCGCCCGCATGTCCAGCAGCTCCGCTTCGCTGGGTGCCTCCAAATGGGTCTGCTCCGTTTCCGGGACACGCATATAGCGGCGGTAGAGCAAAAGCAATGCAGCCTCTGTGTCGCCGGAGCAGTGATCGTACGCCTCCAGGCAGTGGACGGCCTGGAAGCCATAGTTCTCCAGCTTGGCCAGGGCATAGCGACGCAGGCGGTCCCCGTCGCTGTTGTCGCCGCGGCTAGCGCTCACACCCTGGACGCTCTGCACCATCAGAGTGCCGCGATCCTGCCAGTACGAGTGCTTCACCCCGTGACCGCCTCTGCCGCGATCCTTGTACTTGCTGATGTCGTCCAGCTTGAAGTCCGGCCCGTGGATCGAGCGCAGCGTGTCCATGGTCATCTGGCGGGACTCGTCGTTCAGCCGGAGGACATGCAGCTCCGTCTTGCGGGACTTGTTGTCCGCCTGCGACTTGGGCGCTGCGGGCACGTTGCTGTAACGAGGGATTCGTGGGTGAGATTCAGTGGACTTGCTTATACTCTGTGTAAGGGTGGGGGCACTCTCTACTCACGTGGTGCGGACATCGCTGGGGCTGCGCAGGAAGCAGTCGTCCATGTGCTGGCGCGAGGATTCATCCATGTCCACGGTTCCGGGGGAGAGGTGAGGTAAGGTACGTCAGGTAAATTTCACAACAAAACGCCGAACGTCAGTGTGGCCGTGTTGGCTTTGGCGAGAAATACCCGCTAATGCAGAGGCGGTCATACTATTAACTGAGACTTACTTAAATATTAAAAAATAATAAAAATAAATGTATAATATATACATATAGATATTTCATTTATTTATTATTTGCGTTTGCTGTATT
>JAEIIJ010014292.1:0-14441 GCA_018904815.1 Drosophila ogumai | reverse complement strand
CGAGGTGAAGCCCCAGCAGAGCCAACAATGTGTTGTGCGCCCTTTTCCTTTTCTTTTTTTTTATTATTATTTTGTGGTTGCTGTGCGTGGGCTCAACCTGTTGGACCCAGCTGGCCATTTGTCAATGCTGCCGAAAAGGACATGAGCAGCGAGTCGAAGGCAAAAGGGGACGCACCCTCAAAAGGGGTCCAAGGACCTCAGAATAGAACAAAATAAATTTGAGAGGTAAATGGGCCCAGAAAGGAATTTAAGAATTACCTTGCATACTATTAAATATTATTTTTACTATTTTAAAGCATTTTAATAGTTTAGTTTTAAATTTAAAAATTGTACCTCGGCTTAAAAAAAAAATAAATTGCTGAATTCCTCAGCTTCAGCTTCAAGAAATTTAAAAAAATAAAATCAGTAAATACATTTTCGTGAGGAAAAACATATATGGACCTCTTTTTATTTTAATTTTATTTTTTCAAACCCTTGATTCCCACAAAAAAAAAATGTTAACGCCACAATTTATGGCTGACAGACAAGGCACAGCCCCCCTAGAAATACATCCTGATATCGCCACTGACCACGTACCCATTTTTATTCATTTCGTTTGAATGGCCTCCGTGTCTCTGTGTCCGTCTCCAGCTCCGACTTGACCATATTAATTAGCTTGATTAAAATTAATATTTGCGCAACTTTTGCGACGCCACAAAATGTTGTCGTCGGTCGGCGGAAGGCAGATGGGGTCTGGCGGAGAATTGGGAGGATGCAGGAGGCCAGGACCGGGGGCCAGCAGCTGTGGCAAATATGTGCAATAAATAAACATTTCGCCGCTGTGACAGCCCTCGGCCAAGGTACTCCAACTGTAATAAAGCAAATGTAAAGACAGGCAGCCAGAGCTCCGTTTTATTGAGCGGAAGCGGAGCACGACCCGCGGCCATGGACCCGAGACCCCAGACCTCCGACCGTCAACCAAAAGTGGCAACAAAGTGCGCCGGGATAAATCCTGATGCGTCAGTCTCGGAGCTGAAGAGGGCAGATGGAATATGGGAAATGGGAAATGGTTACTGGGGGAGGTGGAAGCCACTGAATGGAGCCATGAAAAATGTTGGCGTATTCATTCGTTCTGGCAACGAGTGTCGCCATCACATCTATTCCCCTCAGCCAGTTCATTTTTGTACACGTGAAAAAATGTAAAAATTAAAAATAAAATATATATAATAAAGAAATATATAGAATATAAATATATAATAAATGAAATAAATAATTGATAATTCTTAAAACATATTCTGTAGTACCCAAAAATAATAAATTTTCCCAAGCACCTATTAACCACTTTTCCCAGTGCATTTCTCCCTCCCCCAGATACATCGCTGTCGTCGCTGTTTATTTGGCCGATTCCGTTTCATGTGCTTTTTGTTTTACGAGCATAAAGATAAATTCACACGCCACCCAAACTCACGAGGATTTACACACAAAACAGGGGCCAAAGTGCAGGTCGCAGAACGAAGGACGAAGGACGAAAGAGCTCCTGGTTCAGGTTAGACCGCCCGCCGTTTTTCGGTCATCCGATTTATTTATTTATTTATGGTAACAAATTGCAGCGTCAACTTAATCACCGAACTCTATTTAGTTTCGTTTTGGGGCCGTGGCCGCCAGGTCCTGAGACTCCTTTGTGTGCACAAAATCCGCCGGATACGGTTCAGCTTGGCCAACTCATTTCACGGCTTTGTACAAAGTCATTTCTCTTGGTACGCCTCCGACATTTGTATTTGTATCTGCAGCTGGAAGAGGAGATGGCAGTGGAGATGGAGATGGAAATGGAGATGGAGTCTGGTGGTGGTGGTGGCATTCCCTTTGCCCACTCAATAAAACAACTTTAATTAATTAATCATTATCCTTGGCTTGGCATTTCTGCTTAGACTTTTCTGTTTATTCAAGTTAGCCGGTCGGTCGTGGAAGGTGAGAGCGGAATTGGATTACAATGCTAAAACTTATGGCTTAGTCTTGAGCAGCTCTCAAGTGTTGGCTTTGGCCCTAACATCTCTGGACTCCTACTACACATGATTTGGGGTAATTAATCATACACTTTCCCCTGCTCTAACCCTACTGCTGATTCTGGTTCTGATTCGGCTCCTTTTTTGGGTACTCCTTCTGCTTCTGACACTCATTCTAAAGTCTAAACTTTAAGTACTTTACTTAGTATTGCTCACTGGGATACACTGTAGAGATACTCCGCAGGATACAGTCCGTCCTGCGGCCTCACAACAACGAGAAAGGAAAATCAACTAATGCAGCTACTTAGCCTAGGAAGGACTCAGGGACCAGGGACTAGGGACTAGCGGTTTAATCACAACTTGGCGGGAGCAACTGGAACATCTACTTAGCCTACATGAGAGAGGGCTTGTCTCTAGGATCCAGGGTTCAATCACATTGCGGAGAGGAGGTTCTACACAGAGAGAAAGAGAGACAGAAGAGACTAGGTCCTAAAACTATGTTCAAATGACCTTGATTATATCCTAATAAAGTCAGATTTTAAAGGAGATAATTGAAATGAGAATAAAAACTTAAATAAGAGTCTTAGAAATAACTTTGGGCTAGGATTAAATAACTAGTAATTTATAATAACTAAAATAAATATAAACATATCTTAACAACGAAGAAGACCTAAATAAATAAATAAGAAAACCCGAACCCGCTTAAATATAATTCATAATGTATTATTTAAAAAGGAAACATATTCTAAAACGAAGAAAAAATAAATATAAATAAAAGTTCTTGTTAAGAAATAAATATAACTTATAAAATAACAACTCCCAAAGCCAACCAAAATCTCTAAATAATATATATAAATTTTAGTTACAAAAACAAAACCTTTTAAAATACTAAATTTGGCATCGAGAGCTTCAACTTGTTCCTTAGATTTCTGATCAAGCGGAATACTGGCTGGTTGATGATAGTTTTTAGAAAACTATTCCCATATTTTAGTACAAAGACTCAACACACGAATAACTAGATGATTTGGCTCTAAGTTTCCTACTTTACTTTGTAAATTCAATTGCTACTCTTTCGGGGGTTTTTCTCTGCGTGTAATTTCTGTGTCAAGTTCCGGGGAAGGATGACCAGAAGTAGGGGTATTCATTCCTATCGTGACTTATCTAGCGATTTACCCTAATGCGTTTGATTGCTTTAAGCTGATGATTGGTCAGTTGCCCACGCGCTCTGCTGGCGGGGATTCCTCTGGGGCGGGCGGGAGATAATTGCTTGGTGTTTCGCTTCTAATTGACGAGGACTTGGACGAGGATTTTGACTTGGACATGGACTCACGAGGGCTCTCTAAACCTAATCCAGGCCGTTTAGTGGCAAAGCCTCAACCTTTACTTGCTGCTCCTCCTCCTGGGAGTCCCCCAGCGAGAGCCTGGACTTGGCCGCCGTCTCCATGGACTTCCAGGTGCCGCCACTGGTGGCATGCTGCAGCGAGATCCTGGGTATGGACTTGCAGCTGCCCACGATGGAGGGACTGCTCTCGTTGGGACGATCCTCGGACTCGGCCAGGGCACTCAGGCTGCAGGTGGGCGGCAGAATGCGATGGGGGAAGCGCGGCGAGCCCCTAACCCGCTCCCTCAAGCTAGGCACAGGCTGCACCACCGAGGGCCGCCTATTGCTGGGCAGCTGAAAGTTCACCTTGGTCTCCAGCAGCTTTACAAACTTTCCTGGCTGCTGCTGGTCCACCGAAGCCACCGAAGCCTGCTCTCCCCCCGAAATGGTGGGAATGGGCAGGAAGTTGGGGTCCTTGGTCAGGTGATCCAGATGGGTGCCGCTCTTGGTCAGCGAGCCGCGGTGAATGGGCTTCAGATGATTGCCATTCGAGTGTGTGGAGTCCAGGGGAGTCACCTCGGAGGAGCCGCTGCCCTGGATGGGAGCATTGTAGATGGCATTGCAGGAGGCGGTCTGCGAGGAGGGAATCAGGCGGGTGAACAGACCCATGTGCGACTTGAAGGCAGCCTTCAGGCCCTTCTGCTGCTGCTGGTCGGCCAGGCTGGCCGTGGAGCCCTTGTTGCTGGAGGTTGTGCGTGAAAAGATGCCCCTCAGCCGGTTGATCAGGCCCGTCTTGGAGGCCTCCGTGGCCTGCTGGTGGGCCAGCCGAAGGTTGATCAGATCCTGGGCGGGCAGGCAGGCCTCCTCCAGCTGCGGTTGCGAGGCAAAGGTGACCGAGCGACGCATCGGTATCTGCATGTACTCCGCCGAGGGCCAGCTGGCTCGGGGAATCACCGGTGGCAGCACAGAGAGCAGCAGGTTGGGCAGGATGCCCGAAATGCTGGGCGTTCGCGATTTACTCGGCAAGGGAATCTGCGTGGTGACCGTCAACTCAGGCTTGAGGTGCCCTCCGGTCAGCAGAGAGGTGGAGGACGAGGTCGTCGTGGAGGTGGCCAGTCCGGACTCCAGCAGGCGCTCCAGCTTGCGTATTTCCGCATCCAAGGCCTGAATCTCCTTCTTGTAGACCCTGTTCTGGACTTCCACGCGGTACTGCAGCTCCCGGCGATCGTCCACCACGAAGCGCCGTGTATTGCACTCCATCTTCAGGCCCATGCTGTGGATCACGGGATCAATGATGTCGTCTAGGAGGGGAGAAGGAGGAGTATACCAAGAAATTAATAGGGGGTTTTAAGGAGGTTAATTGATTAAGGAAGAAAAATAAGGAAATACGCTTAATACGCTTAAAAACCGAAAACCCAAACTCACTTCTTGCCCAAATGTCGTGGAGCTTGGGTATAAAGAGCAGGCAGAGCGTGGCCGTGGTGCTGGTCAGGATCAGGGCTGTTATGGTGATGAAGGCCAGCGTCACCCGCTCCGAGATCAGGTTGGCCAGGACAACGACAATGGCACTGGTGATGACCACACTGTAGACAGAGACCCCAATGTACTGCGAGTCGTTCAGGGCGGGGATCTTGACGTGGCGCGTCTCCCAGGCCATGTACACGCCCACCACGAGCAGGAGGCCCTTGTAGGCGTAGAGGACACTTAGCCAGGTCTGGGTGTGCTGCGAGCGACATACTTCCACCTGGGGGAGAAAAGAAGGTATTGAAATAACCCCAATTAATATTCCTGAAAAAACCTGGCTCTGAGTTTATTTTAAATAATAGTTCCCACAGTTCTCATTTAGTTATTTTTGTGTGAAAAAATAGGAATTAAGAAAAACAATCGTTTTGTTTATAAATAAATAATAATATTTAATTTTTAGTATATTTATTTTGAGTTTGCTTTCCGGACGAAGGAGCGCTGTTTGCATTTGTTTACATTTGTTTTTCCTTTTTGAACAACTGCTCAATCCAAGCGTTCCGAATTCCGCATTTTATTTAACTAACAAAAATACACAGTATTAAATAGAGCATTCACATCGAAATCAGATTTAACTAAATAAATAATAAAGCATGGAAAATAATATAAAAAATAATTCAAACGAATCTTTGTCTCTACTTTGTGTTGTTTTATTTTTATGAACTAAAAAACAAATATACTCTGCATTTTCAATGAACACTCGATTGAAGCGACAATAATATTTAATTAAAACTATTTTCCACCTGAATGGGAATTTTGATGAATGAAAATAATTATATTTAACATTTTTTAAATCAATTAAAACGGTGTCAAAGGTAGGCTCTGAAATATATTTCTTTTTGTAGAAGTTCCCACCAGTAATGGATATCGATATAGCATGAATAGAGCACTGTAGAGTTATCGGTAAGACTGTCAATGCTCAGCTCTAGTAGGCCTTGCCTGATTTTAAGTTGACATTCGACTTTCAATATTGGTATCGATTTTTTAACTGGTATAAATAGGGGCACTTGAAACATTTGTTTCTCATTCAGTGAGCTGACTTCGAAGTGAAAACATCTTTTATTTATTTAAATATTTTTATCTACTTTGTGACTTATTTTGCTTCTTGTTTTCGTTTATATATCTCCGTCCAATTCTTTATTTTATTTTTATTATTACCAAATTTATCAATCGGATTTTTGTTTTCGGATTCTTCTTGAGTCTTCTAGTTCGCTTGAAGAAAAGTTGTCTTCGTCATTTTTTGTTTTTTTTTTTTAAGTTAATTGTTTATTTCAATTTATTTTTTACTTTGTTTTAATTATAATTTTCTTCAAAACCTATTTTTAACTAATAATTTACGTCTTAATCAGAGTTAGAGTTGTTTACTTTCACTAGAAGAAGATGCTTCATTTTTTGTGCACGTTTTAATTTATACCTTTTATTTGAATGCCAATTGTTTTATCTGAATTTATTTATTATTTTTATTTTTATTATTTTTTTTTATTTTATTATTAAAAGTTAAGAAACATTCCTGTTAAAGTGTCATTCGTGTCATGTTTTAAATTAAATTAAGCCATGTTTTTTTTTTTCTTTTAAACCTATTTTTTTTACCCATAAATTACTTCTTCAGATTCATAGCAGAAATCTGACTTACCTGAGGTTGATAGACCACGCTACGGTCGATGGCACTTATTTCCAGCGTCAGGTTGTGGAGATGCCGCTCCATGGGATCGGTGGCCACCCAGAGCGTCACCAGCAGGGCATCCACCAGGAGCAAGCCTCCGACGAGCAGTATCAGCTGAATGTCTTGCAGCATCTTGTCCTTGAAAACGCTACCAGTTCGAGTGAAGATCCTGTGGACTCTGTAGGTCTTGGCGAACATCGAACCAAAGGCCAGCGAGAACCCAGCGGAGAGCAGATAGACGCGTGCCTGCGGTTAGGATGATAAGCGGATAAGGCGGAGGTTAGATCAGGAGCAGGAGCGGAAGCAGGAGAAGCCATGTAACACGGCAAGTGTCATGTCAGGCAGACCCAAGGAAAACAAGGCTGGCAAACAAGGGAAACAAGTCATCAATGGCGAAGCTGTGTGTGTTGTGCGTTTCAAATTTATGCAAATAAAGGAATATCACAAAAGTTGTAAATTTCCGTGTCATGTGTTTGCATTTTCCGGCGTCCCCCTTGCTTTGCCTCCGGCGAGGACCGAGGGCCTCCTCAACAATAACAACAACAAAAAAACAAACTGAAAACAAGGAAAAGCGGAACAGGAACTGGAACAGAAACAACAGCGACCAGCAAATTTCCCAAGAGTGGCGTTTAAGGCCGTTGGTGGGAGGCGCCAGAGCAGGAGCAGCAGCAGGGACAGGAACATCAGCAGATCTGGATGGAAAGCTCGTCAAACTCTCAACTTGGCATCTAGCTTAAAAGGCAAAAGCAGCAGCAGCAGCATCAGGATTTGCAGCCAAAAACCTTTGGCTATTTATAGTACCCAGTACAGCGGCAGTAGAGCTTGGCAGGAGGAGCACACACACTGGCACAACAAAAATATACATGTTTTTATTTTGAATAAACGAAATCTGTTTACGAATGATTGATGAAATATTAACCAGTAAATATAGTTCTTTACAACTTATTATGGAAAATATACGTTTAAAAAATGTTCATATTTCAGGTCTTTTTGAAAGGAATTATGATTTTATTTAGTGAAGCACTTATTTTCGACCCTATAAACCATATATATTCTTGATCAGCATAGACAGGCAAATCTTTCTGGCCATGTCCGGAGAAAAAACATATTTTTGCAATTTTATCAAAATTTTATAAGGGGTTACATCGTTAAAATTGTCAAAAATTTTAATTTCTTAAAAAATTATATTTGGTATTCAGATTTGTTAACATAGGAAAACCTAGCATAGAAAATCTTTCCGAATTGAATTTGATGCTTTTTTGGCTAAGTTATGCAATTTTTAAACTTATATTTGACTAAAAAATTATCATAAAAAAAATATCTATTAAAACAAGGCAAATATTTCAGGTTATCTTGGGTCCCATAAAACTAGTGACTGCCAAGAGTAATATATACTCCTATTAAATCCTAATAAATTATAATTAAAATACTGCCTCATATAAATATACATATATATTAATTAATTAAGATTTCTCTGTCAAAATAATATCGATAAATATTAATTTCAAGTCTGGTCTTTTCTTACATTTCTCAATTCATACTTTAATAATACAAAGAAAATCCCCACAAACAATACAATTTAAGGACCCCTGAGCCCTACCCTAAGCCTCTCACAAGCCAAAAACAATAATGTTTTTCTTGCGGTGCATAAATAAAGCAAACACATGAGAACCAACGCGACTCGAAAGTTGCCAGCCAGAAACTGAAAGTCATATTTGATGAGGACTTCCCACACACACACACGCTTGCTTACACACCAGAAACCCGTCAAAGTCAAACAAAGGAGGCGGACCAGGAGCAGGAGCAGGAGCAGGATGAGGCTAGGGAGCTTCGCTTCGCCGGATAACTCACCGTGCAGACCGTGGCGAAGGAGTCCTCCGCCGAGGGCAGCGTCGAGTGGTCCAAACCCAACAGGATGACGGTGGCGTACACGAAGATGCAGCCCACTGCGGTGATGTTGCTTAGCTTGGGGCTGGAAAGTTTAATTGCTCTGTGGAGTGAGAGACGGGAGAAGGTCATGAGAACGAGAAGGGACCTATACTCCTTCTCCAACTTCTGTTTTTTTTTTTTTTCATGCAGAGAAAGTGCAAAGTAATTCTTATATATATTAGCTTGGGGAGAAAACCACTCGGAAGTCAATCAATTTGTTCAATTAAAAATCAGAAACTGGTAGTAAGTGATTAACTTTTTGGTTTTTTAAAGATTTAAGGTCTTGTTTTAAACAAAACCATAATTATTTTGCGCTATACAATCTAAAGAATGAAAGAAATTATTATCTTGAAACAACATAAACGAAGAAAAAAGAAATTAACAAACTCATAGTTATTTCAACCAAATACGTTTTAAGTGAGTGAAAAAAATATCCCGTTTAAAATTCGATATTTTAAAAATGTTTTCAAACATCCACAAAAGCATCACAAGCTATTGATTTTCCTCAATTTTCCCGCCCTTACTTGAGCTTCCGAAAGTGCAGATTGAAGGCGAGAAAGGCAATGGCCAGCGCTATTCCCACGCTGGAGAGCGTGGCGATGGTGTAGAAGGCCAGCGGCGCAATGGTGGCCACCCGCAGCTTGAACACCCGCTTGGCAATGGGCACCTGACCGCTGTGCCACTTCACCGGCCGGCAGCGGGGACACCGGAAGTCCAGGGCGTCCGTGGCCGGATAGTAGAGGGCCACAGGCTCCAGCATGCCGCGTTGGATTTGGTAGAAGGCAGTGGTGCCCACGCGATCCGGGCCGCTGAAGGAAACAGGACCCTGGAAGGGAGAGAAAATGAAACAAAAAATTGAGGAAGTAAAAATAAGAATAATTTTTACATCCTCCAATTACTCACCGATACTCCCAGAAAGTGCAGCTTGCCCAGCTGCTGGAGGAACTCCCAGGCCATGTCGCTGCGCGTGTAATCGAAGCCATCCAGCTTCGACTTCTCCTCGTTGCGTCGCCAGTGCTCCTCGGCGGCTCTCAGGGCCAAGGCAATGGCCCAAACAGCGTCGTAGGTCTGCGGAGCATACTGCGAGATGGCCTCCGGGAAGAGGTGACCTCCTCCTCCTCCGCCGCCGCCGCCACTGCCGCTGCTGCTGCTGCTGCCTCCAGCTCCTCTCCGACGTCGACGCCGTTGCGGTGCACTGATCCTGGAACCCAATCCAGAGACCACATCCTGGCCATGGAACTGGGCAAACTGTTTGCGCAGCTGCGAGTTGAACATGTGATTGTTCTGCCAAGTGGAAATGCGATTAAACAGACCACGAATGCCGCAGGAATGCCACAGTAATGAGATTGCCTATCCCGCCTCCTCATCCCAGCCAGGATTTCATTCCCACAATTTCATGACCAGGCACTAAAAGAGCCGTAAAAGAGCGCGTCTGCCACGGCGAATGCGAATGCGATGACAGGCAGGACTTAGGCGGCGGCTTGCCACTTGGCAATCACCATCGCCATCGCCATCTCTGAAACCATCGCCAAACGCAATCGCAGCCTCGGGATTGTCTAATCAAATAAATCATTTCACTGTGGACGCGCACGGAAAGGACGGAGGGAGGCAGGCAGGAGCAAGGAGAAGGACAAGGACAAGCCAAAGTCTGTTTACAAGAAACACGGCAAGAAAACGAGAGGAAAACAGGGGGAATCCTTGGGGGATTCAATTGTGTTTCAGTGAATTTAAAGGCTATTAAAATTACGCTTTAATAGTAATTTCTGGATTTTAATTAGTTAAAACACTAACAATATTTCTTGCTTATCATCTCCCTCTAGTTTTTCTCCCCGTGCATCTATCCATTCACCCCACCAACACTCACCAGTCCACTGTAACTGACATTGTTTCCAACGATGCTGTTGTGCGTGGACACCACAATGAGGTTCTCCACGGCCAGCTGCAGCTCGTGATTGGAGCAGGCGGTCCTCTGGTCCGGCCACCAAGGAGCACCCATGCTCTCGTGCAGAATCCAGGCGTAGTCCGCCCCGAACATGCGTAGCCTGTAGGCCTCGCACAGGATCTGCGGTGCGAGCTCCTGCGAGAAGCTGCCGATGATGATGCGCGTGTCCGTCTCCTGTGGCGATACGAAAGATGGAATGGACGTAAGGAAGGGCCAAATATGCCCATTTGTCATTTGTCATCCTTCGATTATAAGCACTCCACCCACACACTCGAAAAAAATAGGCAACAATCAGCCCAGGGCTGCCGATTTGCTCTTACTTAATGATGCAATATTTTTACAGGTCTTTGAAGAAGGAAAAACTTTGGAAATTAAATAGGAAAAGGGGGAGGTAGGAATATATAATTTAAGACTTTAATATGAATATAAAAATAAATATATTAGAAAGGAAAAC
The DNA here is from genome assembly GCA_018904815.1 of Drosophila ogumai. Lineage (NCBI taxonomy): Eukaryota > Metazoa > Arthropoda > Insecta > Diptera > Drosophilidae > Drosophila > Drosophila ogumai. The sequence continues at coordinate 3,629 of JAEIIJ010014292.1, read as the reverse complement.
AAAAAGGGGAAAATATATATTGAAATTCTTAGGCCCCGTTTGAATTTTAGAATACAAGAACTTTGTATAAGTTTAAAGAAGTCTGAGCTAGTCTATGATGGGTTCTAATATGAACCTATGTCTGTCTTCAATGTAAAATATTTAATAAAATATTAAGTTGATAGAATTAAAATAAAAAATATTTATAAATCAAGTTAAGTCTTTAACTTCCATTATTTCTCTTCCAGCTTGCAATTAACAAAAGAAAAACCAAACTGCGGCCAAATTAATAATGTTTGGCCATAAAATCATACAGCAGTTTGCGTTTATCGTTTTAATTTTAGCGATTTAAGTATAAATGTTTAATGTTTTATTTTTAATGTTTTGTTGCTTGACTCACCCTGAGCAGCAGCAGCTGCTCCTTAAAGTCCGTGGCCGCAAAGGTGATGGTGGCCGCGCAGGAGATGTTGGCCGCCTCCAGCTCGGTGACCAGATTGTTCACCGCCAGGGAATGCACCTCCTCGTTCTGCGAGAAGGTGGTCACTGTGCCCCAGCCAAACTTTCGGATGAAGGCAATCCTGGCCGGGTTGTGCGAGGAATCTGGGGCCACGGTCCGGTAGAAGTAGGGGAACTCCCGCCTGTCGCTCAGCGCCGGCGAAGTTGAGCCAAAGGAGACCTTCAATTCGGGGAGTTGGAGTATTTATCTAAATATATATTCTTGGTATTTTCGGGGGTCGCTTAAAATGCAAGACATGCCTCCGCCTAGGAATCCCCGCCTCTAACCAACCATTCAACACACACGCTTTGCCCAAATGAAACTTCAAAGGTTAAATGCAAATGTCCTGGATTGGGGGGGATGGGATGGTGAAGGAGAACCTTCTAAGTGAATTTGTGGACCTCATAATTTGCTGCGGCTGTGGAAATGTTTATGGCTCAAAGGTTTATGGGGTGCCAGTATCCAGTAACCCAGTATCCAATCCTCCGATCCCCGGTCCCCTCCATTCCAGAGATTCCCCCGCATTTATGCTAATCGAGCGTGTGGCACGTGAGTTGATTAGATTTTTGAGAAATTGCCCCGATTAGGATGTGGCGGTGGAGGTGGATGTTGTATTTGCATTTTAATCAGTCGGCAGACTCACCTGCACAATGTTCCAGTAGGGCACCACCTTGGCCAGGCTCTCGGTGACCTCCGAGCAGGCCGATCCCAGCAGCATCACCATCCGCGTCGACGGCTGTGTGTAAATGGCGTGGAAAAACCGATCCACGCCCACTCCGGGATCGCACTGAAGTAACGGAGGATGAAGGATGAGCAATGGCGGTGGAGGAGGCATTTGAGAACGGAAAAAAAAAATATAAACAGAGGGCAAAGGCCGCTGTTCACCGACTCGTTTCGACGCCATAAAAAAGGCGGCGAGATGGCGCAATAAACATTTTTAAAATGTCGACTTTGATAGAGACACAGAAGGAGCGGAGATCCCAGCTCCAGATATGACTGTCTGTCTGTTATAGAAGATGTGCATATGCGCGTACACTGAGAGAAATAATTGGTCTGGTATAAAAGGTATTATAAAGAGGGAACTTTAATGAAGAAGTGCTAGATTTATATCTAAAACTGGGTTAAGCTTGAAGTCTAACCATGCAAGAAAAGCCAAGGAAAAGATGTTCTTATGGACTTTGTGTATTAATTATTTTTGTTATTTTCTCTCAGTGCCTTTTGGTCCTTTGGTACATTTGCGTGCCCCATCAAAAGCGGCAACGACTCAACGCAATAAAAGCGCCTGAAGACGGAGAACGTTGATGACATATTTGCCCCTCTTTTTCCAGCTTTTTTCTTTTTTTTTTTTAAGGGCCGCCACAGACGCAGCTGGTCTTGCTCCTTCTGTGCCACTGCTGCAGATTTTTCTTATTAAGTTTTAATGTTGCACGCGCCACTAAATGAAAATTCAATTTCGTAATGGAACAAACGGCGTTGACTGGCGTCTAGCCCAAGCCCAGAACCCTTCCCCTATCACTCACCTGCGTGTCATTGGTGACCAGCTCCAGGGTGTATCCCGGGAGCAAACGCTTGCGGTTGATGTGCTCCACGGCCATGGTGGCCGCTCCCAGCTCGCTAAGGCCATCTGGCCGTGGTCCGCGCGACGTAGACAGCTCGAAGAGGCCGAGCAGGACAATCTTGCCGTGATTGCGCTCCACCTCGTCGGGGGACATGCGGCGCTCGCTCTCGAACACCTGGTTGACCTTCAGGTAGCGCTGCCGGGGCGGCAGGTTCGCCGGCAAGGGATTGTTGTAGTTGTTGCTGTAGTGGTGATGGTAATGAGAGGAGGCATTGGCACTGCTCCCGGGGAGATTGCTGTGCTGCGAGTTGAGGCGCTGCTGACGGCGCTTGACTTTCGTCCGTTTGTGCTTCCATTCGGAGCGTTGGGCCAAGGGCCTCTCGTGGGGATGTTGTTGTTGTTGTTGTGCTGCTCCTGCTGCTGCTCCTTCTATTCCTGCTCCGGGTTTCGGTCGTTCGGTGCTAATTGAGACGGCACCTGGCACCTTAATTGCCTCGCTGTAGCCGAGAGCCTGCAGCTCTGCCGAGGACTCCATGGCTCCAGCTGCCGCTGCCGTGGTCCAGGCCAGGGCCAGGAATAGGCCCAGACCCATGGCCAGCCATTGGCAGGGGCCGTATCTTCTGGCCTGGTGAATTATGCGCATCCCGTTGGCAATGGCCAATGGCCCATTAATCACCGCAAGGCATTTGAATCGGCCGGCTATCGGAGGCTGCAGCGAGGACACACGGGACACACCGGACACGGAATACGGAATACGGGAATATATATCGCCTTTTTATGCACTCTGTCGACAGGATACGCTTATCGCTTCCTCCTTTCCTTCACTCCTGGTCGTGTCCCTGCTCCTGCTCCTGCTCTCTCTCCTGTATCGGCGTCAATTTTATCGCCTTTTTATTGGCCTCACTTTTGCTCGCATTTTGTATCTTTTTTGCCTCTCAAACACACACACACAACACACTCCTCATCCTCTTATCCCGCCAAGGACGTGGCCATAAAAGTATGCAATGTGAAGGGGAGCCGATTGACAGGACAGGATTGGGTGACACGGAGAAAAATTACACCTCACGATAGATAAACCATGTAACGATGGATGGCTGTTGAGATTCCTCAAAGTTAAGTAGGTATTTTAATTCAATATTTCGCATCAATATTTTATAGTCAAGCCTTTTTTAGAGCGGAAGAAGAATGTAAGATAATTCGGTTATATTTTAGGGTGAATTTGGGTCTATTTTTGAGTTGATGGTAGAGTTTTGTTTGATTTTTATTTGTTTAATTTTTTATTCGAACTATTTTTGATATTTTCCTTTAAATAAGCACTCATTGGAAGGTTTTTAGGGTACCGAACACACAGATTTCTTATTGAAACACTTTTTTATATGTTTAATTGATTTTGTTGGCTTTGTTTTTGTTGGTTTGGTTTTTTTCAATACAAATTAATAATGTATTTTGTCGTAAAGCTAATAAAATCCCCTTAAACATTATATTTCAGCTGAATTTCATGCCCAAATTAAATTAGAAAATATGATGATGGAGAAATATGTGCTGGTGGACTTTTGCCTATTAGGTACACTCGAAACAAAATGATATTCTTTTTTT
>JAEIIJ010014289.1:0-14505 GCA_018904815.1 Drosophila ogumai | reverse complement strand
TTATTTTTTGTATTATTTTTGGGAAAAATCTATGAACTCAGCCAAAAATGCCTTAAATTTAAATCGGAAAGCGTTTTTGTTTTAGTTTTTCTATGGTTTATAAATCTGCATACTAAATTTAAGGTTTTTTTAATTTTCATTTTTTACCAATTTTCAAACATTTTGACGATGTAACCCCTTATAAAATTTTGGAAAAATTTCAAAATTTTATTTTTCCTCCGGACATGGCTAAATCGACTCTGCTGCAAATGGTGATCAAGAATATATATGACTTATAGGGTCGGAATGACTCTTTACATACTTTCTTGACCATCTAAGACATTTTAAAGACAAAATTCCCTTATTTCTTTCTGTGTTATTTATATTTATTGCAATTTATCTCTGTGTATGAAGTTTTTTCGTTGGAATTTTTTCGGCCTGGCCACAATCCGTCTTCATAATGATGGGTCGCCGGTCCGGCCAGTTGCAATGTTGACGAAAACAATTTGACAGGCAAAAAATAAAAACAAAAAAAGGCTAAAACCCCAGAGAGAGCGAAAAATAAAAACAATTAGTTCATTCCTCTGCTGAGGCGGCGGCTGCTGCTGCTGCTTCAGCTTGATCTTCTGCTGCTGCTGCTGGCAAACACGCAAAAAATGCGGCAACGTTTTTCAAATGCCAGCCAGCCCAGGGAATAGGAGAAGAGGGAGCCGGAGGAGCAGCAGGCTCTTTGGAATGCTGAAGAAAAACCAGAGACTGAGAAAAAGAGTGGATAAAACCAAGAGAAGAAAGTCTAGAACCCAGGGGTCTAGGGGCTTTTAGAGACTTAGTCTTAGACTTACTATTATTTTCTTAAAAATATATTATTTAATATTTCAAGGTTTTTACTTGTATTTTTTGTTTAATATTTTGTTAGTTACAACTTTTTTCTTATATTATTTTATTATTATTTTTAAAATAATGTTTTAAGGGAATTTATTCTATGGAAACCTAGATATACATCTTCAAAAAAATGTATCAACTAAATAGAGAAGCTCTCCTATATGCATATAAAGAGACAGTATAAAGGGAATACCCAAAGTTGTGCCAGAATGAGGCTCAGTCAGGGCAGCAGCAGCAGCAGCAGGTTTGTGCCTTAAGTCTTTTGTTTTGCGTTTTTGTTTTTTTTTCCTGCTTTTTGCTGTGGCGGCAGGATGTTGAAGATGATGGTGAGCTGGCTGAGCTGTTATGGTTGTTGTTTTTATTATTGCTTGTTGCTGATGCTGTTATTGTTGTTAATGTTGCTCTTGTAGCTGTTGTTGTTATTGTTATTGTTGCTGCTGCTGCTGCTGTTGCGCGTAATTACATGGCAATTAAGTTAATTGAACTGCGCGCCTGCGCTCGCGTGAATTGCTCTCACTCCCTTTATTTCTTTCCTGGCCTCGCTTTTTCGTTCTCAAAATAAGAAAACAAAGTATAAGATGAGTATGAATAAATATGGGGTGAAACAGCTGGCATAATTTCGCGTTGTAAGTTGGCAAAACGGCAGCTCATTTCGGTAATCCGAAATGACAAAATGTCAGCGATGCGAACGGCAGCGCATATATTAACCGATGCCCATACAATGGCACAGCCTGTCACAGTCACAGTCCCGTCCCGAACCCGTCCTCCTGGGGAATGGGTTCCTCTCTAGCTGCGGACCGACCGGCCAAACATGTCCCAATTGTACTGCCACGAAGCCCAATTGCGCCTTTGAATGCCCGGATCGCAGCCGCAGATCGCTGCCACAGATTATCTAACTTGGCAGCGTACCGAAAACAATGCCGGTCAGCTATCTAGATGTCTTTTGAAGTCGTGGATAATAAGATATAGGGGAGAGAAAACACAAAAATAAATTACAAAATATTTTATACTTGGTTATTTAATAATTTAAAGGTGATCAAATATATATAAATAATCAATAGTCAGGTAGAAAATTTGTTCTGATAAATATTCTGAAACACATTTTATCGATATTGTGAAATATATTTATTTTTTGGCGATAAATCAATGTAAGCTAACATTGAATATGAAGCTATAAATTCGATTCGATACATTTCTGCTCGATAAGCTTTCCTGGTTAAACCGATAGCTAGTGGCTTGACCACCATTGTGCCAAAGAATCTTGGAAGAGGAGTTCCCTTAGCCTTTTCCTTTACCCCTCAGCAGTGAAATCCAGGCGGCTTTGGTGCATTCCGACGTCCGATCACGAGACCTGGGCCTGCTGCTCGTTTCGCCTTTGAATGACAATCGTCGCCAGTCAAAATGTCAATTAATTGTGAGACGACGACAGTCGTATGTCGTCGGCATCACTTGACAGTTCTGTCAACGGTCGGCGGCTTAAAGCAGTCAGCTAAGGCCGACTAAGTCAAGTCCAGTGTTAGCCAAGTTAGCGCAGTGCATTTGAATCCGTCTGATCCGTATCTTATCTAAGCTAGGGCTAATTAGGAATGCAAAATGTATCTTTGCATCTGCCGCTGATGTCATTGTCTCTCCCATTCCCATTCCCATTCCCATTTTCGCCTCTCTTGGGCGTTTCGGCGATTTATCATCGCATCGTTGTCGCCACGGGACGGCATCTTAATTATGCAAATTACGGCGCAGAATCAAGTCAGCGATCTGCCCAGCGATTGAGTCAGCTCCAGCCGAGAAAAAGAGAAATATATAAACCACAAACTCCAACTGGGGATGTCAGGGAAATAGCAAAAGTATCGGAAGTATCGAAGATATCAAAGTTGTTTGGTTATTTTGTATATCGAAAGGTTTTTCTTGGACTTGACCCACATTGTTTTGAAATATGTTTATTATATGTAATCTAGTTAAATTTATATAGGTATTTTATATAGGTATTTTTCCTATTTTTTTTTATCGCCGTAACATATCGAGCTCAACTTATCGATATACCAACATCTCTAGCATCGAAACACAAATATACAGAGGCAGCTGCGGTCCGCTCGCTAATTGCAAACGCTTCGTAGCAAATTAAATCAATTGACTTTGAAGTTGTGCCGACTTCACACACATCCCCAGCCTCTCCAGTCGCCCAGCCTCATCCACCTCCAAGTCGAACTCCGCCTCGGCCCCCGCTCTGTGCTGGCTGGCAAACAGCTGTCAATTCGAGTCAGCGGCGGCTCAAGACCGAGCAGCTCTGAACGGGCAACTAAATCAAATAAAGCGCAAATCAAATGAAGTGCCCACAAGGCAGGAGAGCCGACTAAGAGGTACTCTTCTTCACAAAGTAAATTAAAATGCGTCAAAGAAGCTGCTTAATCCGCTTCTAAGCCTGGAAAGTATTTCTTTAAAAATTTATTTATTATTTTAACCAGCCTTTTGCCATAATCTAGAGACGTATCTGTGAGATACTTTAGCCCGCCAGCAGCTTTGTGATTAAAGGCCGCCGTCTCTTGACTTGTACCGACGGACCAAACTTGACTTTAAGCTGGCAAGTGGCGGCGGGAGGAGGCCTCACTGTCGGTCTGTCTGTCTGTCTGCCGTATCTAAGTGTGCATCTTTTGCGTTTTGCGGCATTTTCAGCTGGCATTTCGCAACACTTGTCACGCCGACAGCCGGCAAATTGTTTGAAACGTTCAAAAACCAAAAGCCAAAGCCAAACTCAAGCCGTGAACGAAGCCAAAGCCAAGTCGAAAGCCAATGAAGCGTGCCGAGTAGATGCATCTAAAAGATAAGGATACAGATATGAGATACTCAGCGAAAAGATCCGTTTAAGGGATTCTTAGAGCCTCTTATGCATGCCATATCTAAGCAAAAAAATCAATTTAAATACATAAAGTTATTTCCTAAAATGAAAATCATTTATAAGTAACAAAAAATAATTAAAAAGTGGTCCTCTTTTCCTCAACTAAACGCACAACAAATTGCCCTCATCGATACTTAGATGGCAGGGAGCCATTGTCCCCAGACCCATTACCATTTCGAAACCCATTTTCGAGATCCCCGGGCGCTTAAGTCCATAATTTGTATGCTCCACTCGGTTAGAAGATGCTCCATAGATGGCGGACGGAGACCGGCCACTCCCATAAACACTGGACAGTGGGCACTCCTCCGAAGCAAGCGTGGAAAATTATAAATTAATCCATTACGTAGATTATGCAGATGTCCGAATGCATTAAGTGTTCCCTGGAGGATCGGAGAACGAACACTTGAGTGGTCTTAAGCCTGAGTGAGTGGGATTCAGGTTTTAATAATATCTCTGATTAATATAAGTTTACAAATATTCTCCAATATTTTCTCACCGTGTTCACATGTTTTTCTGCCTGTAATTCCTTTCCAAAAAGTATATATATATGTTATATTCAAAGTCAAAGTGCCGCTGGAGCAATTCGATTCTCCCCTCCACTTTCGACTTCGACTTGGGCCAAGAAAAATCATTAATCAAAATCGAGAAATCATTAGGTTCGCGTTTAGGCTGCGAGGTGTCAACTCTCTGATTGTTGTTGCTGTTCTGGGCCTTGTAATTGAATTGTGAACACAAAACTCCAGGCCCAAGCCCAAGCCCAAGCCCAAGACCGAACCCGAACCCGAACCGAAAATTGAAGGAAATTAAATGTTTCTTTTTCGGCCAGACTTTACCCCAAAAAAGTGTGAAACATGCTGCGAAAGAAGCCGAGAAACTGAAAAACAAAATTAAAAGAAATAGCCGCGAGTCAAACAGCAAAAAAAAAGAAGGAGAGTTGGAAGAAAAACCCAAAAACCGAAACGAAACGCCGCTTTGGACGAGTCCATGCTCATTTTTTGAGATTTTTAAGTAAATTAAGCAGAACTCTTTCAGTATTTTTTGTTTTTTTATTAAGTTAATTTCATGATTTTTCAAAATCCCAGCAAAGCCAAAAAGAATTCATTATTTTAACAACAGCCGGCAAAAACGTCAATGTCATGCATTTGAAATTATTAAAAATCAATTAAAATCTATTTATTTAAAAGAGGATATACGTTTTTTTAATTATGAATTTTTATGAAGAGTAATTTATTATTCAAGTTTGATTTTTTTAATATTAAAATATGTAAAACATATTTAATTCTCTTCAGAATCTTAAAGAAAAGCCAAAATGCATCTAAAATGATCAAAAATCAATTGATAATAAATAAAAATTAATTTAATTCGAGGCGGATATTTTATAATTTATAATTTTTTATTCAAGTTTGATTTTTTAAATATTTAAATATGTCATAAAAATATCTTTAAGTCTTTTAAGAATCTTAAAAAAGTAAAATTGCATGGTTTAAAAGTGATTATTGATTTTATTTATTTTTTTTTAAGTGAACATAATAAAAAATAAATTGTTAATATATGCATACAAGTTGGAAAATGTATTTTTTTATAGTTTAAAATTAAACATAAATCATAAAAGAGAAACCACCATAAATTAAATGCATTAACTAACATCTGAAAGGCCCACAGAGTCGAGTCAATTGACCACTGTAAAAAATAAACACATTGTGCAGCAAAAAAAAGTTTAAAAGTCACAGAAAAAGCCATCTCTAATGCCTTTTATATTTGCCGACTGGGCCTGTCAGTAATAACCATAATTTTCGAGGCGCGACCAAAACGAATCTGTTGCTTTTGGTCGGGTGGACGGCCAGCCGCGGCGAATTGCAAACTTTTTCGTTGACTTTTGCGTGGCCAAAAAAAAATAAATAAACACAAAATAAAAAAAGTAAACTTGGAAAGAAGAAACACGAAGAAAAAAATGCTTAAAGCGTTGCAGATTGCATTCGCTGCGCAAACTAGCGAGCCGATCATGATGATGATGATGATGATGATGCTGCTGCTGCTGATGATGATGATGGCCAAAGCAATGCCCTTTTGCATTAATAATACATTTTAGACACTCGGCCGGCTAAGCTTATGGCCCAAAACACTGGTTTAAACATTGGTATATTTTTTTTTAATTTTTTATTAGCTATTTGATTTGATTTACTTGGAAAGTAAGGTCTCAAGATCTCAAACTAGAGTTAACAAAGCCCAAGTATAGTTTTGTTATCGATATTTGTTTTCTTTAAATTAAAGATCTTCAAAATATAAAGATTACGGAATCGTAAAATATATACAAATATTGTATCATCACAAGCTCACGAAACAATAATTTTCCTATCGATATTTGTTATTTTAAAATAAAATTTTATTAAGAAAGAGGGATTTTTGTCTATAATAAAAATATAAAAATAAAAAAAAAATCCTAAAACGTTTGATTTTGTTGCATATTTAAGACAATGTGCCGCCCTTTGGGCTCCCACTCGTGTGGCAAAGCGGCTCTATTAGGCTGATTGCCCTTCCGTTTCTTTTTTCTTCTCCATCTCCGTTCGAGTTTCGTTGGCCATAATGATGATTATAATGGCCCGGGACGATGATGAGGTTCACTTGCCGACTGCATCATTAAATTATTATTGCTGGCAGCTATTTTTCAGAGAGCCGCAGCAGCGCACAAAAGCCACAAAAATTGGAAATCGCGTGTCTAATGCTCCATTCGAGATGCCCGCCGGTTGGGACCTCCGCCAGCTCCATCTCTCGATATCTCTGGGTTCTTGGCTCTTGCTTTTTCTCCATTTTTTGTTGTGGCCTAATGTGGCTTAATTATACAACAACAAAACTGTCTGCTTACTGTTACTGTTAGTCAAGAACGCTAACAAAGCGAGGCCCCGGCCATCAAATCCATGTCAAAAGTCCCGCTCTGGGAGTCCGAGTCCGAGTCCAAGTCCCCTTTGGAGTTTGGGCATCGAAAGGAGATGAGACTGAGGCAAAGACCCCTGCCTTCTTTTTCCAGAGAAAACGTCTCTTGATAATTTGATGCAGCTTTTTTTTGCACTCCTGTTTTCCTGCCTGGTTTTTATTCCTTCCTTTTCTTATTTTTTGTTGCATTTTTTGCCGTCTGGCCCAAAGCTTCCTTTTCCCTGGGCCCCTCTACTTGTGTTTGTAGTCCTGTTTTTTCTCCGTGTTTTTTTTTTTTTTACCTCGCTGACTTGTCTAAAATTCCACAAACTCATAAATGTGGATGCGTCCAGTCCAGGTTCGTCATTGTCATCAATGTCGGGGCTTTTTTATGATGGACAATGGACACGGCAAGGAAAAAGTAAAGAAAAAGAGATCAATTCTTAATAGGACTTTATAAGGGAAGGAAAAGTTTGATAAAAATATATCTACAAAAATATTGCACTACAAATAATTTAAACTTTGATATTTCCACATTTTTAATTTAGAAAATATTTAAATATTTCATAGAATATAAATTTATTGCTCATAAATAAAATATTTATATATCCTGGATATCAGAGGAAACATAGTAAAAACGAATAAATAATTATATTTTTTTCAATTTTTTATGGGTTTTTATAACTATTTATTTTCCTACTAAAAATTCTAAAATAATTGCAAAACCTTAAAGGCTTTTAATCTTAAAAAAAAAACAGTTTTTCCTCAGTGTCTGGGATTAATTTCGCATCTCTGTCGAAGGGGAATGTGTGGCTTCGTTTGAAGTTATTAGATTGCTTGGCCGGTAATTGACAATTAATTGCCATCGACAAACCTGCAAATGGAAATGGAATGAACTCCACACCAAGCTGGACATGTCTCTATGTCTTTTGCTGTTGGGTTTCCATGTGTGAAGTCTGACGCAAGTTTTCACACCAAAACATAAGGCGGAAAAACGTGTGAGATTGTTAATGGAAAATAAACAAGAAAGACTTTTAAATGTTAGAGTTTCAAACAACAAACACAGGGCGAAGATGGTGTGAAAAATAAAAACATAATGGCAGCTTGTTTTTTCTCAGACGATACATATAATAAATTATTAAATATAATGTGGCATTTACATTTTTACATAAATAAACTTAAAAAAAGCAAGCAACTGCTATAAAATCAATTGAATATGTATATATTTTTTATACACTTTTTTATAAATTTTTTTTATATATGTTTTATATACATTTTTTTACATACATTTTTCTATATACATTTTTTTACATACATTTTTCTATATACATTATTTCCATCGAAATCCCTGAAGCGGAAAGCTTAAAACAAACATCAGAAAATCATTAGCATTACACGATCTAATTTTGCAATTTCAGCTAATTTAATATCAGATATTAAAGCCGTTGTAAACACGCTGCAATTGTTGCAAATGGCAAACATTTGTTAAATTAGCTTAGCTTTGTCGGCGAAACAACAAAGCGAACCAAGTTTTTATTGCACTTTTAATACACAAAAATTATAGGCATAGAATCTTTGTATTTCCCTCACTTTGATTGCCTTTTCCATAATTTTCCTTTTGTTTCTTTTTTTTTAACACCAAATTTCGATCTAATTATTTGAGCTTTCAAGTCTGCCGCCGCCGCAATACAATTAAAACGTATTAAATGATGCTAATTGATAAAAGCTCACAAAATCGAGTGGAATTTTTTCGCCATATAATAATAATTAAATGCACGAGAATTGTGAAACAATTGGTATTATTTATTGACATTTTATTGATCTGTTTAAAGTATTTTATTTATTTGTCAGTTAAAATCTTTGCTTTGGGCTTGGGTTTTCCAGTTTTTCACTTTGATTTTTCATTTGTTTATACATAAATATATTTATAGATTTTTCGCAAAATATATTGTTGGCTTTTGAACTTTGTTTGTGAGGATTTTGTCTTGATTTTTAGGCAGTTTACAAACTTATTATAAGGTGTAAGTGGGGTTGGAATCACTAGAAATTTAACTTATTATGATTCTGGGACTTGTATTAATATATATAAATTTATAAACATATATTTTTGTATTTATATGATTTATTTAACGTTTTGTGAAATATACAAGCTCTCAGACGTATTTTTATGTTTATTTCATTGAAATTTTAGTCAGAAGCCTAAAACTCATTGAAAAAGTCATTTGCGACCCTATAAATTATATATATTCTTGATCAGCATCAACAGCCGAGTCGAACTAGACATGTTTGGAGAAAAAAAATTTTGGAGTATTTTTTTCAAAATTTGATAAGGGGTTACATCATTCAAATGTTGAAAAAATCGAAAAAATTTTAATCTCTTAAATTTTTAAATTTAGTATGCAGCTTTATTAACATTTTAAAAACTAGCACAGAACAGCTTTCCGAATTGAAATTAATTCAGTTTTGGCTTAGTTATTAAATTTTTAAGCTTTAATTTTCCCACTAGAATTTATTAGTATTTTTTTTAATTTGATAAAATTGTCCAAATTGACCAAAATTTTAATTCAAATAAAAACTAAAATAAAGGATGCAGATTTATTAATCTAATAATAGCTAATTAATGAACTATAAATTTTTTATTTATTAACTATTTATTTATGTTATTTTTATTTGACTAATTTTTCAATTTTTCTTTTAATTTCCCCGTAGATCGCCAAGCTCTTGCCCCTGATCGAGTCCGGCTGCTCTCGGCGCGCCCGCTTCCTGCTCTGCTCGGCCCTCTTTCCGCTCTGCACGCCGGACGTGCCGCGTCCGGTGACGCCCTGCAAGTCCCTCTGCGAGACCGTCCAGAGCGAGTGCTTCCAGAATGCTCCGCCCGAGCTCATGGAGCTGTGGCCGCCATTCCTGGGCTGTGCAGGCCTGCCGCAGCCGGAGAAGCACGAGCTGTGCATGCGGATACCGGAGGAGGGCGAGGCACCCACCACGAGTCCCCCTTCCAGTCCACCCGAGGGCCATCTGCCGACAGACAGGGAGATCTCCTTGCCGCAGCAGCAGCTCCAGGCATATCGCTTCTGGAACACTGCAGGAGGAGGAGCAGGCGGCGGAGGAGGAGGAGGATCTGCTGGGGGCTCGGGACTAGGAGGAGGAGGAGGTGCCACCCAGGGACTGGCTTCAGCGACGATCCTTTGCCCGCAAAACTTCAGCGGCAGCCACCTCGATCCGGATGTGTGTGTGCCGCAGTGCCAGCGGGACGCCTTCCACACGACGGCCCAGAAGAAGCTATCGGAGAGTTTGATACTGGGCCTCTCGGCCGTCTGCTTCGTGCTCACCCTCTTCGCCCTGGTCACCTTCTGGGCGGAGCCCACTCGCTTTGGCTATCCCGAGCGGCCGGTGCTCTTCCTGTGCCTGTGCTACAACCTGTTCAGCGTGTGCTACCTGGAGAGGATCGTGTTCCACAATCAGGCCAGGAGTCTGGCCCAGCTGCAGGAGCAGGGACGCCCGGCGGGATTAAGATCCGCCTGCCCGCTGAGTCCGCCGTGCCTGGCCTCGTATATAACCACCTCATACCTGAGCCTGTGCGCCGCCAGCTGGTGGCTCATCTTTGCCCTGTGTTTCTACCTCTCCTCGCACAAAAAGTGGTCCAGCGAGGCGCTGGAGAAGCGCTCGGGACTGTTCCATGTCCTGGCCTGGGTGCCGCCGCTGGCGCCACCGATAGCTGCCCTGCTTCTGGACCGCGTGCGTCCCAGCGAGCTGACCGGAATGTGCTATGCCCCCGGATTCGTGGAGCTGCCCGCTCTGGTGCTGCTGCTCCTGGGCCTGTACTTTACGCTGCGCGCCTCCAGATCGCTGCTCTCGCTGCAGCAGCAGCTCCAGCCGTCGCTGGCCCTGGCCCACCATCGCTTCGGCCAGATTCGGAAGCGTTTCGTTCTCTTCTCGCTGCTGTACTTTGCACCCACGGCCGCCGGGGTGGTGGCCGCTCTGTGCGAACGTTACGCAGACTCGGTGGTGCCCAGCTGTTCCACGCCCGAGGACTGTGCCTCGCCCACCCCGCTGAGTGCCTGGCCTGCGCTGCTGAGGATATTTTTCCAATTGGTCGGCGGTACACTCACAGGGCTGTGGGTGTGGTCCCGAAAAACCTGCGAGAGCTATCGGAATCGGCTTGGGGCCGGTAGCGCGGGCGGCGGAGGAGTCGGCGGTACACACACCTCGGCGCTGATGAACCCAACCAAGGCGGGGCCGCTGCCCAAGAAGCATCTGTATACTAGCGGCAAGTCCATGCTGCCCAGCGGTGGCATAACGACGCCGCTCTACGCGGGCATCAGCTTCCACAATGTGCCCGTCTACAATCCGAATCAGTCGAGGGTTTAGCGAGGGTTCACTGTACTGTACCAAGAACCGATCCTAAAGGAACCCCTCACCAAGCAGCATCACCAGCAGAAGGCTTTAAGCTCTGATCTGAGTACGTGGACCCCCATGTATGCGTAGTTTGTAGTAATAACTGAAATGTGTTAATAGTTTTAGAGTCTTAATTGTAATTATTATAAATATTATTATTAATATTATTAAAATTGTATAAGTCTTAGTAGTTTTCTTAGTCGTTAAGCCGGTACATAGAAGAAATGTTCTTTTTTTTGCGTAATTTAATTGAATTTAGGCTTAACAGTTCAATTTAATTGCTAATGTTAATAAAATTGTGAATATTTTTAAATATAAACAAACTCTGGCCGTGTTTTAATTGGGAATATATTTATTTACTATTTAACTGGATTATTAATATTCACATTGGTACTTAATGTTGGGTTGATTTTAAGCTGCAATTTGTTTTTGCAGTTGCAGCAAAAACAAGGCTTCCATATCGACAAATTCATCAACTGCTGGGAGCCAAGTAACAGGCGAACAGAAATCAGTGATGAAAAATCTTAAAAGCTGCTAATGGTAATCCACCTTCTGCTGCTTTCTGTTCGCCTGGTACTTGGCTCCCAGAAATGGGTGAATTTGTACATAAAATTTACAAATTGAATCCTCTGTTAAACACAACAGTGTCAATCTAAAAAAAAAGACATAGTTTTAGTATGGTTAAAAGAAAAATATTTTTCTATATTTATAATATCAGGGTTTTGTTATTAATTTCTGTATAGAATCCTTAGTTCCCAGTACATTTACGATTCTCACGATGTGCCAGTGGTGATAGGCTCCCCTCCGGTGAGCATAAACCCATCCTTGTGCGAAAGTGGCAGCCCGGAGAATGACAAGGAGCAGGGGAGGGGACTTCATTTAATTGCAACAAAAAGGTTAAATTGTTGCTATTGTCTCTGGATCCAAGCCGAGTGGCAATTAGAAGGAAAAATGCTTAATGACAGAGCTTCCAGCGTTGATTGCCAGCGTTTTGCTGGCCCCCCAAACGCACCTGAGCCATGCCGACACGCCGCCACTCCGCATGGGAGCCAGCTGTGGCTCTGCGTGTTCCCCCTCTCTGTTTAATTTTCTCTTTTTTTTTTTTTAAGATATTTTTTTAAGACTTTTTCCAGCCACCCTGAGAGTGTCACACAGCGTTGCTATGAAAGGCAAGGATCGGTGCGAGGATGAAGGTGGACTTGGAGATGCCCTAAAAAAAACTAGTCCCTAGGGGAAAGTAAAAAATTATAAAGTAAAATATGTAAGTTGTTTTATATAAAATAATTCGATGTAACAATGGTTAAGGATTTTTTTTTATAAAAAAAATACCCAAGGAAAGTTTATTTAGAAATTTTTAAAGATTATCTAGAGGTTGTCCATAAAAAATTCTAGACTCCAGGGAAAATTAAATAACTATAAAGTAAAACAATATTCTATTAAAGAGAATATAAAATAAAATTTAAGGTAAAGATGGTTTAGGATATTTATTAATAGAAAATATACGCAAGGAAAGTTTATTTAGAAAATATTGTTTATTTTTAAAAGGTTTTCTAGACTTGTCACTGAAATTTGTTAATTGAGAGGCTAGTACATTTTTATACTGTAACTAAAATATTAAATATATAAATAAATAAAATTATAAGAAATGTTAATTTTAAAATACCTAAATGTTTTTTTAAGTATTTTAGAGTATTTCCAACAAAACATGAGTATTAACCGAGCTACAATTAATTTGATTGAAGCTGCCACACCGCGTGCCGGCAACGTTTCTATCCAACAAATTGCTGGCCAACAAGCCGAAACACAACTACAACAACCTGCAACTTGCAACTTGCTGAAACAACAAAAACAACAAGCAACAAAAAGGCAACAACAACAAAAGCAAAGAGGCACCAGCACTGGCGGCGGCAAAAAGCAACTGTGCAGCAAGCGTGCAATTAACTCTTGTGCGCCAAGATCAAAGCGATTAATGCCGGCACTGCCCCTCGATTTCTGGGATCTTGGACTCGCACTCGGACTTGGTCTTGGACTTGGCCCAGAGCCCACAGTATTGGTCGCCGGGAAGAGCCAAGACCCGAGACGGGGCGGCCCAAGAGAGCGATTTCTGGGCCAAGCCAAGCCTGACGCTTTATCGTCATCCTCATCGCTGTTCTGTCGTTGCTGTTGTTCTTGCCCACATCTACACAGCAAGAAAATTTGATAAGTTTTTTATTAAATAGAAATTATTATATAAGAATATACAAAAAGATTATTTATATACATATATTTTGTAATAATTTTAAAGGTATTTTTATAATATTTGTATACCCTTGCAGGGTACCATAATTTCAGTCAGAATCTTGAAATGGAGTGAAGGAGTCATTTGCGACCCTATAAATCCTATATATTATTGATCAGCATCAACAGCCAAGTCGAACTAGACATGTTTGGAGAAAAATAAATTTTTAAGCAATTTTTTAAAATTTTGTAAGGGGTTACATCATTAAAACATTGAAACAAATGGAAAAAATGTTGATCCCTTAAATTTTTTAATTTTGTATGCAGCTTTATTAACGAATTAAAAACTAGCACAGAACAGCTTTCCGAATTGAAATTAATGCATTTTTGGCTTAGTTATGATATTTTTAAACTTTCATTTTTCCACTAAAACTTTGTATTCATTTTTAAAATTTTTTCAAAGTCGTTAAAAACTCACCAAAATTTGGATCTGTTAAAATTTAAAAATTCAGTATGCAGTTTTATTAATTTACTTAAAACTAGCACATAACCAAATTTAATTTGTAATATTTTTAAGTTGAAATTTTGAATATTTCGCTTAGTTATTATATTTTTATAACCCATGCATTTTTAAATAACAAACTATAATTAATAAATAAAAATCCTAAACTTAAAAACAAATTTTTATTCATTCTCCCAGTGGAAAACATAGAAAAGCGGCAAATGGGGGACAAAGCGAGTTGGACAACAGCCAATAGCTCTGGCCAAGCAAACAGGTAAGCCAAGAACCAACAGGTAACGCGGCTAAGAGCCAGCTCTTCTTGGCCAAAATAGCCCCAATCGCTGGCCATTTGCGGGTGTTAAATGCGGCTAAGAACTCTGCGGCCGGGGCAATTTTTCCGAAATAAATGCACAGCGCACACACAGAGAACGAATTGAGAGACAAATGCACCACGAAGTGCTTACCAAATTGGCCATTAATTTTCGGCCTAGAAACCGGTTAAGGCCAAACCCGTAGCAGCCTCTTTTCTTTCTTGGCCAAAACCGAATTCTTAATGTGGCAAGAAAAAAATTAAAAGAGAAATAATAAACAGAAACTTGGCCTACGGAAATCATATTTTTTGGGTGGATTTTTTATATCTTAAGAGGTCTTAAATATATTTAAGAATATTTTTAATTAAGTAACAAAATTATAAAGTTTATAAATAAAATAATATTAATACATCTAA
>JAEIIJ010014288.1:0-27069 GCA_018904815.1 Drosophila ogumai | reverse complement strand
GGGCTGGCGGTGATGCAGTTTGAGCGGGTGACCAATGAGATTCCGGATGCCTTGAGCTGGAAATTGGGTCAGCCCATTGAGGAGGAGGTGGTGGCCGAAGAGGAAGAGCCAGCAGCAGCTTCGAATGTGGTTGAAGGAGAGACGCAGCAGCCGCAGCCACAGCACCAGAGGCCGCCGCAACCCCCAATTGTCGAGGTGGTGGATCTGCTGGCCTCGGACGATGAGTGGGAGGACACTGAGCGCAGCGAGAGTCCCGAAGAAGAGGCAAGTCCATATGGGTTTTTGGATTCGATGGGATTCTATATTTACCTTGATATTTCCTTTAGAAAATGCTGGAATTCGCTTGCACATACTGCTCCAAGACGAACAGCAGCCTGCAGGATTTGCGGACACAGCACTGGGCCCACGTCCATCCCGATCAGCCCTTCTACTTCCGCGTCCAGCCGCAGCTTCTTTGCCCCGAATGCAAGCGCTTCAAGGGCAACGCCAAGACCTTGCGCGACGAGCACCTGGTCAAGATCCACTCCATCCCGAACCTTGTAGCCTGCGATGTCCGGCGGCCGGAGGAGTGCGCCTATTGTGACAACAAGTATCACAGCTGGCAGGATCTGGCCGAACACATCAGCAAGGAGGGTCACTTGCCCAACGACCTGAAGAATCTGACCAACGAAGTTCTGGCCGCCTTGCAACAGCTCAGCGCCAACGGCCAAAAGGAATACTACCAGTGCGATCTGTGCAGCGTGGTTATGCTTACCAAGGATGCCATGGCCCAGCATGGCCGCGTCGAGCACAGCAGACCTGGCGAACGCTTCTGCTTCCGCAAGGTGACCACGCCGCTTATCTACCACTGCTTCCTATGCATGTTCACCTCGGCGAAGGAGCTGATTACGCTGCGTCACATGGTGGATCACTACAGTGGCTTTCTCTACTGTCACTTTTGTGCCCGGTATCTGTCCGGCGGCTTTGAGGAGTACATCCAGCACTGCTACACCCAGCACCGCGAGGATGTCCATCGCTTCCAAGAGCTGCACTCGTATGGAGACCTGCGCAAGTTCCTCAGCAATGTGCACTATCAGTTCCACAACGGGCTGATCATCACCAAGAGCAGTCTGCGTTGCACGCGCTACAACGATGAGAAGGTGATGCGGATACTGTATGCGGAATTGATGAGCAAGGTGCGCAGGCCGCCCATAAGGCTGCACATAAACCTGAAGTCGGTGCAGGGACAGCCGGCGCCCGCCTCTGCTCCACAGGTGCCAAGTGCTTTGGGACAAATGCCAGCTACTCGGGAGCCACCTGTGCGTATAACCCAGCGCCGCAAGACTTTAAACCCTGATGAGATGCTACGGTTATCCAGGCTGAATCAGCCAAGACAGGAACAGCCACAACAGCCGCCGGCTAAGGTGCCCAGAGAGGGGATTAAAACCCCGGTGGCCAATACGTTGAGCGGGATTATAGCAGCCGCCACATCGGTTCCCCCTGCTGTTCCTCCGGCGGTCAACAAGCTGCGCCTCGTTAGGCGGCGCAACACCTACGTGGTCCATACTGGACCCTAAAAAGAGGCCGGTTCGTGACCTGACATACTCTGAATACAAAAATACATAGAATGTATTATTATTATTAATTTTCAAAGAAAACGAAATAATGTCGTTAATAAATCGAAATATCAAATTAAAGCTGTAAGTTTACAAATGAAAATGTATTTATGCATTTATTTACAATATGATATGTATGATATACACAAAATTAAAATGCAATACAAATTATATTACATAGATAAGTTTTTCTTACATTTTATTACTTTATTTAAATATTTTCTGATTCATTTGAATTTTTATATTCAAAAAGAGCGCCCATATCTTTAAGTTATTTCCAGCTATTTTACATGTAAAATCTAAAAACACACCTTTTTGTGGAAAGACATCACGTATACGTCCCATAAGTTTACTTCGCCAGCGACATCTGGCGTAAAATAGCAGAAGCTGACTGTGGATTTTGTAAAAATTTGAAAAATTCGTTAAAAGCGAAAACAACGTTAAATGCATGAAAAAATTTGGTAACCATTAGTTACCATTAATTTTATTAATTTTTTTAGTATGTTTCACCATGACAATAACATTATCAGTGAAAACAAGAGCTGCAAAAGTAAATGAAAATCGATATTTGTAAAAAGATAAACTCAGGTAAACACAGGTGTTGGATTTTCCATTTCCTCACGCTCTTGCTCTCTATTTGATATGCTCTCTACTTTACCGCTCTCCCTCCTACTCACTCTCTACTCCTCTCTTTTGTAAAGTTATTCACTCTCAGCCACTCTCTTTTTCGTACGCGTCACAGGTAAAAATTCAAACGGTGCTTTGTAACGTATTTTTCGGGCCCGATCTACCGCTCCCGTGTTGCAACAAGTGCAGGCGAGACGCGAGCAAGCGGGATGTCTGCTGTGACATTTTGAGTGCGAAAGAGACCACCATAGGGGCTCGATCGCTTGTGGTGCTGAGCCAAAGTCGCCGAAAGAGCGTGGCGTCAGTTGCGCGCCGCGTTTACCTGTCCACAGACGTGTTTACCTGACGACGTGTTTTCCCTCGCTTCCCCGTCTCTCTATCAACGCTCGTGTGTGCCTGTGTAAGTGCCTGGAGTGAGAGTGCTTCAGTGTGTGTGTGTGTGTGCATATTCAATTAATTACAAAAAGGCACAAGAGGAAGCAGAAGAAGCGGCAGGCAGCAGCAAGTGAATTGAATGAAAGAAAGCCAGTTAAAAAGTATGCAAAAAAGTTTCGTGATACAAAAGGAGTGAAGAAGCGGCGGCATAAATGGTGATTAATTCACTTTAAGTTGCAATTAAACAGCAGCAGCAGCGGCAGCAACAACAACGAGCCAGCGCAAGGTGCAAGACAAGGTGAGGCGAACTTGAAGTTTTTCTTTGCTCGTCTTCATTTTTTTTTTTGGCTGAAAAAGAAAAAATTATCCAACAGCGAAAAATGTATGTGTGTATGTGCCTTGAGTGTATGCGTGTGGCATTTCAAAATTGCACTTGAGAAAGAAAGAGGAATAGCAGATAATGACAATGAGAAGCGGCGAAGAGCAGAGAAGAAGAAGAAGCCGAGTGGCAAGAACACGGCGGAAAAATCAGTACAAAACGGTACAAACGTGATTCTTTTTTTCCAAGGCACTTTTCTACTCTGGGAATTTTCCTAAAAGGGGAAAACCCGGGGCGGCCATCGAGGGGCGGTGCGGTGTAATGGCCTCCAATTTGCCACCCGACGATGATGCTGCAACTGTACACACACTCTAAAAACCGCCCAGATCCGAGCCACCGAACCGATCTGATCCATTCCATTGGCGACATTTTTGCTCGTTTTTCTTGATTTTTATTTTTATTATTATTTTTTTGGCCTGCATCAACTGAAGCGTGGTCGAGATCGGCTAAAAAAATACAGCAAAAATATAAATGGAAAACATGGCTTACAACAGCATCCGAAACTTGAAATACTCTTATTTACAAAGGATGGTAGATTTTATAAAAGTATTTGCCAGGCTTTATATTATTGTTGTAGTTTTTTAATATGTTTAACTAATTTGGATGCCTAAAAATTTAAATTGTCTGACCTTCATTATTTTATGTAGGTAAACAAACAACTTGTAAAGGGAAACAAACTTGGGCGGACTATTTTTTTTTAGTTTGAATATTAATATTTTAAAAATTAATCAAAGGTTTACTTTATTCATCGACAGTCCTAGTTCTGTTTTGTTGTAGAAATAGTAATCTGAGTTTTATTAATCTTAAATTATCTTTTTAAATGTGAACTGAAAATGCCTATATTATCTCCAAAAATAAATTAAATGGTTATTTTTAAAGATAAGGTTCTTAGTTATTGGTATATGATTTCAATTAGATTACCTTTTTATAATCACCATGAATTGTGATTGCCCATGCAGGATGTACTTATCTATAAAAACATTAAAGTCATGATATTAAGACTCGATTATTTATTATATGATTTATAAACTAAACTACAATCAAGACTAAGTATGACATGGGACTTTTCTAGCTTAAAACTTCTTAATTTATAGACCAAATTAAAGAGTAAAGATTAGGAAATAAATTTATACCCTTGAGGCCGCTTCATACCAACTTCTGGACCGAAAATTACAATACCCCTCTCATCGCGAGGGTATTAAAAAAAAAAAAACGCAAATCTGGCGCAATTGAGCGCGAATGGCAAACCAGAAAAACAAGGCAACAACAAGAGAAGCCAAGCGCTTAGATTGCCGGCCTCAAGTTACGACGATACGATTCCAATTCCAGCCAGCAGCAGACACAGAGCTTGGCTTTCGATCGCCCAGCTCAGTTATAGTCGCCGACGTAGTCGTCGTCGTCGTCGTCATCACGATCATGATCATGTTGCGGCGATCGTTATTATGCTCTTTTCACTGAATGAGCCACATTCCGGTTTAGCATTTTTCAGCCCAGCCAAAAGCCAAAAGCAAAACCATTCCATACCAATCCATACAATCCACAAAAGCATCCCCGAAAACCCACACAAATATCTCTATAGTATACCATACATACACACACGCACAGACTCGGCTCTCGAGTCAAAGCCAGGCCCATTCTCAGGCCCCAAGTCCATTTCCAATTGAAAAGCCAAGTCAACAGTCCCCGCACCCATCACCCAGCACCCAGAGAGACCCTCTGTTTCGATCGCTTTTAAACGTGTTCCCCCGACTAAAGAAAAAACACAGACACACACGCAGAAAAACTACAGTCGAGCTTCTATAGCTGGGAACTAGCATGAGTCACTAAAAAAATACATTTTTTGTTGGTTTCCCAGGGGAAGTTCTTGTTTATGGGGTTTAGCTTTCTAAGTAAGCCAGAGGGAGTTATTATGGTATAAGGAAATTAACTAGTATTTACTAAATAAGCATGGTCAAAGTGATCATCGAGGGCGTGTATTTTTAATAATTATTTGCACAAAACTAGTTGGGGTGCCAGGAAAACTAGAGCTATGAAGGTTCCACTTAGTGTTAGTGGTGTTACTTGATATGTATATTTGAGGACTAATCTTAAAAGATTGATACCATTAAAGTTTAAAGTTTTTAAAAATTAAATAGCTATCTGAGAATACTCTTTTAGTATAAAATGTAGTAAATCCTGTTAATAGTTTTTGCCACTAAAAATAATTATATTTAGTCAAAAAGAGGGCTTGTTGACCTGTTTATGTCAATCAAAATAAATTTACAAAAGTCAAGGAATAAGAAGTAATCATTGGGAAAACGTGACAACAATTACCAACAATTACCTAATCTTCGAGCTAGAAAAAATTCTTATATCTTCGGGATACTTTTCATTAACTATAAATATATATTTCTTTATAAGTAAACCTTAATTAAAAAAATAAAAAAACTTCTGAAATAGATCACTTTACCCCCATTTCTTTCGATGTACCAAACGAGCAGCCACAACAGATCGTTGTAAAAAAGCAACATAGCCAGTTTTTTTTTTTCTGCTGTAGTTTCAAGCCATGTTTAGTTGTTTTTGTTGTAGCTGCTGCATTCCAACGATCGTTGTTGGTTTTTTTTTTCAATTGTTGTTGTTGCCTTGGCAACCAGGAATGCCAGCCCCGTCTCTTTCGACCACCAAGCAGTCCTCTCTTTTTCCCGTTCTATGAGGAGAGTTTTTGGATTTTTCATTATTTTTTTTTTTAGAAATTCCAAACGCAACGAAAACGAAAAGTGTGAAAAGTGAAGCTCGTTTCAGGCAAACAACGAACTTATGCCTTTTCGAATGCTATCTTTTTTACTCATTTTCTACCCGTCTCTTTCGCTCGCACCTTGCACTGGCTCTCCAAAAAAATGTCAGACTTTGGGTTTTTGAACCTGCACGTTTTTTACGTGTAATGCGAGGTCAGTAACACTTTTGTTTCAAACATTTATCACGCTCCGCTTTGGCCGAGTGCGTGTACCGCTTATGACGTCAAAGAGCGCTGCCAGGCGTTTAATGAACTCGACTTGATGATTGACAAGCCATTTAACGCCACATATTGTTCGGAGGCCCATTCACTGATAAATGGGTTTTTGGCCAACTTGCCTTGCCTGAATGCCTTTTTGAGTGGGGAATATTTTTGGTAGGTTTAGTTTTCGGGGGAGTCCTCAGAAGAGAAGGCTTTAAGTTGACTAAATAGTTTGGGAAATTATTAATAAATGCATTAGATAAAGTTTTGGTAAATTTTAATTAACCATATTTTAAATTGTCAAAGTATGTGATAAAAATATGTTTAAAACTATGATAAAAATAAATTAACCCACTGGTAAACACCTCATTTTTTAGGTAATATAGATCCTGATTTTATAGACCATCACAAATTATTTGTAGAGTTTTTTAAATGTAATATTAATTTATTAATTTTTAATTTCTGCCTAATTGCCTCATAAATTTCATGAACTGTTAAATATTGGTATGTCCTTAAATTATTTTTCCACATAATATAATATTATTTAAAGTTTCCCTTTCAAAATTCTCCTGGGGGTTACGTAAATTTCCCTTCTAATATTAAAATTATTTCAAAATACTACCCTTTATAAGTTTTATATATTTTTACCTTTCTCTTCAATCATATTCCATCATCTTTCCCTAAAAACATCTGCTATTTATGAGCTGGTAGTAGACATATCAGAAAATGTCGGAACAGTGCACTCCCTGCAATTTGAATAGCACTCCACTGGCCGTAGAGTAAATCCTTCCTGGAAACTAAAAACCCATTACACCGAGGGCCGACGGGGCGTGGCATGTCCGCCCACAATTTTTCGAGTTTGAAAAACTGACTGCTGCTGTTGCTGCTGCCTGTGTGATGTTGACAAACCTATTTTCTAATTTTTTTTGCATTTCACCGAGGCAGTTTGTGTGTAGTTTGGGGGAAACTAGTTTTTCCTCCCCCCCTCACCAAACGAAGCGTGCGAGATTTTATTTAACGCGCCTGGCGCACTCCAGAGAGAGAGCGCAAAAGCTGGGGCTTGGGGATAAAGAGGGGGCTTTCAAAAACAAGCTGCGTGTTTACAGATATTTTTGCGACGAAATGAAATGGGCACGGCCCACAACTAGTTGCTCCAAAGCACACACAAGCGGCACACTCAGCGGCCCAGGCACACAACACACACGTGCAGACAGCCGCCGCCGCGCCCAGTTACAGCCCAGCTCCATTGTCCACGCGCGCTTTTCACAAATATAAAACACAAAAAAACAAAAAATAAAAGGGAACAAAATTTGCGTTTGTTTGTTTGCTTTTGCTTTTTTCGAGTGAGTTGCCAACTTTCGTCAGGGGGGTAGGAGAGGGGACAGGAGCGAGGTTAGGGCCTTGGTAGGTGGGATTTACAGATGGCAGGGTAATGGTAGGTCATGCATACATGTGTAAGTACAATCATTACGCGGGACTCCTCTAGATAATACAGTCGGGACTCTCTAAGGAGGAACAGGGAGCAGAGAAAAAAAGTAGCCTTTGTTTTATGGGAAAATACATTTTCAGCGAACTAGAATCTTGAGCATTTTTTTTTATTAAATTGTGATGAATATTAAACAAATTTTTAGATAAAAATAAAACTCTTCAGGCTTAGAGTTCATATTATGAATATAAAATACATTTTATGCTTTCTTAAGTCATGAGGATTTTACCAATTAAATTGTTATAAATATTAAAAAATTTTATTAAAACTGGTATATAATGCCCACTTGGAATTCAAAATATTACATTAATGATAATTATGATAACAATAAATAATATATTTATCTGAGATCTTATTAAAATAACACATTTATTAAATTTATAATAAACTATGTACATTTATAATTAAATATATTAAAATTCATTACCCTTTTCTTAGCCTATATTTTCCCTATTTTCAATACTAAACCAAGACAAAAATATAATATTAGCACACAAGTTGTTCAAGTGTAGAAACTCTGTTAAAACTTTGACATTTAAAAGTAATTTCACAGTGGCTTTAAACATTTTCTAGTGGAGTTTTTAAAGAAATAAGAGTTGGGAAAAAGTTCAAAGTTCGAGGCCAAAATAGGCAAAACTTGCTAGCAAGTGTGTTTATTTGCAATTTCTTTCTAGACTTTTCAGGAAAATTCGACTTAGGCAAGTTGGACTACACACATGTACATACATACATGTACACGTGTATGTGTGCGAATGGATGCTGCTCCCGTTTTTGTGACTTCCCTTTCCTTTTCAAAAAAAGGGGATTTCCCATTCTGTGGCTGCCTGTTTGTCATGCAGGCAACCCACTTACGCTGCGTGTGTGTGTGTGTGTTAGGGCAACCGTTTGGTTTTTATGTCTTTTGTGAAATTTTATTTAATTTTTGAATCTTTTTTTCTCGTGAAAAGTTTAATATTTGTTTTTCATGCTTGCGATTTGCATAATTTGCACAAACACACACGCCAGGCAAGACGCACACATACAGTCATGACCTCCATTTGTGACTAGCAATACCTGCCGGGTCCTGCGAGGGAGAGTAAAAGAGAAAGAACGAAAGAGGACACTAAAAGGCACAGGAGGATGAGCCAGGATGTCGCTGCTCTCTGCTCGCATGCGATATATTTTATGAATGCAAATCCCTGTTCATTCGGATTTGGTTTACTTACTTGCGGGCGGAGGGCAACTTCCCCTTTTCCTTCCCCTCTTTCCCTCTCTCGTCCTTTCACTTTTACTTTCTCTTTCCTGATTTTCCCCCTCTCCCCCATTGCCGGATGGGTTACTGCAGTTTCATGTGCACATGTGGGCGAATCTCGCCTTAGTTCCGTTTTTTATTCATTCACATCGCATTTTCATTCATGCGATCTCTCGGCGAAAAATCTCGCGAAATGGGGCGAGGGGATTCATTGAGTAATACCCTGCATAATATTCAATATATTTATGGGTGTGAGAAAGTCATTGAATATTTTTATTTGATATATTTAGTGGGGGAATCGATTTTTAATGGACACTTTTTACTGTCAAATAAAGTTTGTGAAAGGGGAAGAGTGTCTTTAGGATAAAGACTTGGATTAAGTAAGAGTTCAAGAAAGTTATAGCACCATGTTAAGCATAAGTATCTTATGAAAAATACTTGAAAAAAATTATATTAATTGGGTGTGAAGAATATTTTAATAAAGAATATTTTTAACATAATGAAAAATAATTTATTTTAAATTTTAGATACCGGAAACAAGTTTGTTAATTGCTGAATAAACCCAAAACATAAGACTTAGGTCTAACCTATAAACATTTTAATTAATTATTACTATTTGTATCTAGTTAAATTAATTTTATAATGTGGCTTTTTTTTTGACGATTTTTTTCAAAAATAAAATATACAAAGGGTTCAACTTCTTAAGCTCTTTCTCCTTAGTATAAATTGCTTGAATTAGTTTTTAGCTTTAAAAATCATTTTTTTATTATTATTTATTAATTTTTTAATTATAACCTGAATAGTACACTAACATACCCTTAACTACCCTAATACTGTGGTTCAAATATGCCAACTGAACTGAACTGAATATTTATTATTATTATGTCTTTGGCTTGCATGTGTGCTACCTGGTCCACCCACAGCTTACAACCCACATACACTGCACACACACCTTACACCCTCTCTTCCCCTTCCCCTTTGCCCTAATTCCTTCCGAAAATTGTTCGCCTTTGGTTTTGGTGCGCTTTTTTGTTCGCTTCCTGGGCTTTATTTATTTTTATTGTGTGGCGCGGCTTAAATGCGCTTTGCAGATATTTTATGCCTGCCAACTGCCTTTCCGAAGAGAAGGTGGGGGATGCTGCAGAAGAGGAGGGGGGTAGTGGCTTTAAGGGGCTATGGACCAAATATGTTTATTTGACACACATCCCAGGCAGCAGCAAAAGCGACTCTCCGCATGCAAATCTTTCCTTCGCAACGGCTTCCTTTATTGTTTGCATATAGAATCAAAGTTTTTTTTGTTGCTGGATTATCCAGCGACACGGCTAACACACACACACGCACTATACACACACACACACACAAAGAGTTTGGCTTTTTGCCACGCCCCCCAGGCAGGCGGTATAAATATTTGCCGCGGAGGGGAATTCATTTTTTCCCTGACAAAGCAATTTTAGTTATTTTGCCGCAATTGAGTTTTGTGCTCGGTGTGGCTCTCCTTTTTCCACTTTTTATTATTTTACGCCATTTCTGGTTTAACCTTTTCATTTTGGAATTTGTTTGGCTTTGCAGTTTTTGGCTTTTGCAAAATAGAAATAGAAATATAATGTTTAGAATGCCTCAATTTAAAGGCAGCTTGATAAAATACATTTAAATGGACGAAATAAATAATTTAACTTGAAAGAAATATTTAAAATAAAACAGCTATAATGCTTAAAGAATTATTGATGTGGTAAATTAAGAAAAATATATAAAAACGACAACATTTTATTCATAAATTCAACTTTTTCCTCGTTCCCATTTCCATTGCGACCCCAATTGATTTATATTCCGGCCTAATTCCATCAAAATGCCATCAATACATTCTCGACATTGAAAAAGAAGTAGGTTTTCTTGACAAAAAAAGAGAAAAATAGAAAAGAAAAACAACATTCCCCTGAATTTATTGGCATGCAATCGAGCAATCAATTTTCTGCTTGCCTTGATAAGTTGTCCACTTCGGTTCCTTTATTATCGCATTATTAATTTCCCGGACTCATTCGAGCGTGATTTACTGAGTTGCCTTCAGTAATTTAAATATCATTAAAATGTAATTGTAATTTAAAATTAAAATCTCCGCCTGCGGTTGGGACAGGAAGGACAAACAAAGGAAGCAAGTGGGACAACCGGGCGGATACTTAATCCCCTTAGGGCGCGCTCAGTGATGTTCACATATGATAACTGTGACCCCCCTTTGGGCCTGATGCTGCCGCTGCTGCTGCTGCTGGCCAACCCTGCCCTCGACCTAACCTAATCTGTGCGTGTGCAGAGTGATGATATGCAGGCGGCAATCCTCTCCTGGAAAATTGCCTCCGAAATCCTTCACGCTTCATCAATTCGCATTATTGTTGCCATTGTTGTGTGTGTGTGTGCGGGAGTGTGTGTCCCCGTGTGAATGTGTGTGGGTGTGGGGTGTGTGTGGGGTATGTTTGTCTGTCTGTCTGTCGGCACTCTTTCGCATTGAATTGCAAATAGATACAGTTATGGTGGAAATTATAGCAGTGATTATTGGTATTTTATAGAGGGGGAACATCTATTAAAATCTAAAACTATGAAGGTTTTTAAATATGTAGTTAACTAAATTATTAACTAAAATATTAATCATTTTATTAGAAATTTGTAAAGTATTGAAATATATGTAGATGTATAGCATATATAGGGGTATGTTATTAAGAGAAAAGCTATTTAAATTTGTTTAACTGAATAGATCTTTGAATCATAAGTTAATTATGTTTGTAAAAATATTATTTTTTACATATGAGATCAATATAGTATACCGTTATGATGGAAATAAAAGTAAAATTAAATAATTTAAATAGAAAAATCTAAAAAAAAAGAGATTTTTGAATAGCCTTCAAGAAATAATATTCTATTACAAAAAATAAAAATTGCTTAAATTACTTTCGCTTTAACCGCTATTGTGCTTGTGTGTGCGGTGTGTGTTGCTGATGAGAGGGTGTACATAGTTGTGTGTGCTTGGGTAAGTGGTAACAGAAGCCGACCCATGACGCACATGGCGGAACAGAGACCGCAAAAGCGCTGCCAGCCCGCCCAACTCTTCCGCCACTTCTACCGCCGCTCTCCACCACCGACGACGTACTTAAGCGAATTGCGTATTTATGTGTGTAATCGCAACTCATCATTTGGGGCGGTAGTTGGCGGGAGACAGCGGCGGAATCCCATATATATGTATGTGCATACATATATGTAGGTATGCCCATTCTCCCAGCGCACAACGGGGCTTTCGTTATGGACTGATGGATTTCGTCTGTTACCTTTTCGCATTACGAAAATGTCGCTCGGTTTCTGCTTGTTTGACTCTTGTCTGTTGGCCGGATCTCCCCTGGCCTCCTGGCCCCCTTTTCTGACGTGTCAGAGAAGTGGCTGCGATTTATTTGGCAGCCATTTACATATTTTATTGTCAGCTAATGCCGGTAGGAAGGTGCGACTCTACTACTATTTCTAGTGTCCCATTTTGGGGATAATTTACTATCGGATTAGAAGTGGAATACTCGTAATTTGAGAGTAATTTAGTGCCTAATGGTCTGGGCAGTGACAATCTACAATCGGTGGGTTTTATGAACTCCAACAAGGTTAACAGAATTTATATATAATAATTGGTTTAAGTTATTTTAATTACTGATAGAGGGAAAGGCAATTAAACACATCCAAAACTTCTCTAAATAGTACCAAATTTTATTAGCTAACTCCAATAAAAGCTAATTATTTTATATTAAACCACAAAACTCGCATAAATAATAAACAAAATTCTCAAAAACTTCCGACAATTAAATTGCCATTCCTGCGATTATACTGCAATTAAATAGCCATTGTTTGGGCCACAAAACTTTGTTTGAAAATTAATTTTAAATTGTTTCGTCTTCCGGACTTTCCTGACTGAACTATACAGATGGTATAGTATGTCTTTATCTGGGCAATTAAAATACACACACAAATATAAATATAAATCTGCTGACCATTGTTTATGCAAAAAGTTGTTGCCGGAATGGAAATTATTTAACTATTTTTCCTCCCATTGCTTATCTTGGCTGAAAGTTGCTGGGGAAAAACGAACGAAAAACAAATTTCATTTTCATTTGCAAACAATTTTTGCATAATTATTTGAAGATGGCCAAACAGATTTTCGGAGGCTGTCATCATCATTCCATCAAGAGGGATCCCTTTTCAACGCCCCCCCGAAAGCCCCCATAAGTACATAAAAAGTTTAGCTCGAAACAGACAATTTTTCTGCTTTGTTTTTGTTTAATTAAATTGAAAATGTTTTCCGCTGAATTTGCTGGCCATGCGAAAATGCCAAAACGAGTGGAAGTGTGTCTGTAGTTTCAGCTTTTTCTTTTGCCTTTTGCCTTTGCCCAGCAGCCACTTGGCTCTTTTTAATAAACCAAATCGATGTCTGAGCCCGAGTAATTGAACAAATTGCCACAAAATGTGGTCGGGGTCCAGACGCGTTGAGACAGAAAAGCGTTGAGAGTTCTTTGGCATTCTCTCGCTCTTCTTCCGGGTGGCAGCCACTTATTGATGACCTCGAGGTAAGCGAAGCGTTGCGTTGCGTATACGCCGTGATGGACGTGGCGTATGCTCATTCAATCATCCACCGATTCATTGACAAAGCTGTCAATGGCTATTGATTTATGATCCCCGACCCCCAACTGGAGAAACAACTCATTCAGAAAGCGCGCCAGTCTGCCATAATTTGTGGCCCTTTTGGATGAGAGTCCTGTCTTAATGACATCGCTTCGAAGTGCTTAGCACAAATGGTTGCCACATTGAGGTAATTACCTTTCCGCCCATTTTCTACCACTTTGTTGTGTTAACCACAGACCCAACATGCAGCCCTATAACACTAGTCAAAATGAGAAATGAATATAGCCTTCTATGAAATAAATCTCCGCTTAAAGTGGCCAAAAAAGTGCAACGTTTAAAAGAACTCTTACTTCTTAATTATTTATGATTTTTTTAAACAAAAGTTATTCCCTTTTCCTGGTTTAATTTTGCAGATAAATTCCGGGCATATAAATAAATAAATATTTGGCCTGCTGGCCTGTGTAACTTCCGAAATGCCTGGCCAATACCTCTGAATAATTCGAATTGTTGTTTGCCCGAGCGTGAGTCTCTTTGTGGCCAACAGATACAGATATCAGCTGCAGATACGAATGCAGATTCAGATGAAATTATATATATTGTATAATATATATAGAGTATATATGGAGTACATGGCTTTATCAAAAACGAAACGTGATGTCGTGCTGCAGCTACAGAAAATAATGATTTTGCCTGCACTAAAGATAATTAGTTGGCCAAGTCTCTTATTTGGCTGAGCTAAGCTGGGGACAAAATTGTCTTTGGCCCGAAGTCAAGTGGCAAATGGCACAGTGGACTCTGGGCCAAATAACTCATTTGCTCAAGACTCGATTAGTTTGTACAGTTTGTTGCTGGCTCTAATTAAGTGAGCGATGGTAGAGCTTTGATTTTGCCAGGTAAAGACTCATTAATCACGAGGGTAAGTGGATTTTAGAGGTGGCTAAAGAGGGAAGTGTTTATATATTTGAATAATATGTTTATAAAGTCAGCAGTAGAACTATCTTTAATTGGAAATATCTTTAAATATTCTACAAAATTTAATTCCCAAATGAATATTTATTGTTTCTAACTTTGTTTATTTTTATTTCCTAATCACAAGCTAATTTTCACTGTGTGATCTAATGGGCTTCTCCTTCTCTCATCATCGAAAATAGCCGCAATGATTTTAATTAGTTTGCTGTGCCTGCAGGTGTTATTTTCACGCTCTTGCTATACATTTGCCACAAATTTCCATACGCCCCGTGGCCTGCATGTGTTTGCCATTGTCCTGTATGCATAGATGTGTCCCTCTGGCATTCCGGGTTATTCTGGCAACCAACAACAACTAGAGCCTAGTGACAGGATGCAGTGTTCCGAAATTCAATTTGCCACACGTTAGGCCTAAAACATTAATTCTCATTAAAATTGCATTGTTGCTGTGCTGCCTTGGCTCTGACGAGCGGAAGTTGAAGAGCTAAACAAAAAAAAATGAAGTCCCAAATGAATTTGAAACCACACACAAACATCGGGCCAACACATTCCAGTCTAAATAGCAGCTCTCCAATCAGGTTTTGCTCTTTTTGTTTATTGTTTCTGGGAGCTCCTGAAATTCCCCCATGTCCTGGGGTATAATTAAAACAATTGTAAATTACACACATTTTATTTGAAATTGTTTTGCTGTTGATATATTTTTTGGGGGAAGAGTTTTAAATGCGGTTTCAACTGGCTTTTGGGTAAATATTCGCTTGGGATTTGCATACATTAATAGTGGCAGTGTTTACCTTTAGACGCGGCGCATTGTTGTTTTATCAGGCCAAATCGATAATTGCATTAAGAGCTGTGGCAAAGACGTGTTTGGGTTATCTAAATGATATTCCGCTGTGGGTTTAATATTATTGAAAATTGTTTAGGGAATTGCGAACTAAAATTGGGGATTTTTCTTTGTGATATTAGTTATGTATTTTTGATTGCTAAATGAAATATTTGTAAATATTCCCTGATGAGAAATATGTTTATATTGATTACTAGCTTGCTTATAGTTTTGTTTATAATGAAATGGTGGAAGCTAATTAATTAGTATTTGTATTTGCTGATGGATGTTTTAGACAATTTATATTGTTTTAGTTATTGTTTCATGTTGATAACTTGACCAAGTCATGCTAATATTGATTAATTATCTAGCAAGTCATAAGAAAATACTTGCTTAAATGTTCGATTTAAGCCAATTAATCTGCATCCTTGTATTCTCTAATGGCTATTCAAGGCAATTTGCTTTTGTCGTGTTATTTGATCGACTGTGACTGCCTCTCACAAATATTTGTCTCAATTTCAGTAAAGAAATTTTTATTTGTAGCCAATTTACTTTGGTTCGTTTCGCTTGGCTTTTTGGCTGCTTTTTCTGCATTTCCCTCTAAATTTTCCTCTTTTTTCTCCTCTTTTTTGGTTTTATATATGCAAAGATATATATATATGAATCGGGTTGTATAGATTTGTATACTGCATGTGCATGGCTTCGCTAGCTTTTACTCTTTTTTTTCTCCTATTTTTTTTTCTATTTTTTCCAATTTTTTATTTGGCTGGCAATGTGAGAATTTCGTGCATTTGACACGTTTGGCACCGCCACGTTCTGTTTATGGCGCTGGAAAAGGTGTGTGTGCTGTGCGAGTGTGACTGTGCGTGTGTGTGTATGTTTGTATGCAAAAAACTTTCGGGCAGGCCAGGGGGAATTTGAGAACCGTTTGGAGCTGTCATCAAACATGCAAACTGCATTCGAGCAAATTGCCAAGTGAATGGGACGCTCCCCTCAAAAAAAAAAAAAAACTGAAGTATTTGCCTTTCAAACTCAATCTGAGCTGCTTGCTGCTAGCTGTAAGAGTTGGGGTAAAAAAATCAATCAAATGCCTTTAACCAAAACACCAAACTTTGTCTAACCGAGATTAACTTGGACGCAGCTCCCCCAGCTCAACTTGTTACAGAAAAAGTTTACAAATAACCGAGAAAGATACTCGTTCTCCAGAGAGCAACAAAATGCGGGCAATTTGCCTACAAATATCCAAGGATATAGGGACAGATGTGCTCGAAATAATAGGGGCTTTTAAGGCTTCTAACAAAACCATTTTAAAGATCTAAGATTGTTAGAAAATAAGTAAGAAATTAGATTTAAATTGGGAGCTAAAAGGTAAGGTATAAGGGAGTTATAAGATTATTCTTAATGATTGAAGGAATGTGTAATAAAATGTAATTGGTTTTATAGAATAAAAACAGTTTAACTTGCTTTTCTAATTATTTTACGTTAGTTTTTTAATCTATTAAATGAATAAATAATTATTAAATATTTTTTAAAAACGATTTCTACCAAATTTATTCGTTTTCTGCTTCAAAAAACTTTATAAATATTGAAAATTTTTTATTTTATTTCTACGAAATACCAATTCATCTTATGTTATTACAAAAACAGCTTAAAATTCCTGTTGTAACTATTTCTTACCCCACAACTGTCTGTATACCAAGGGATATAGGATATCAGAAGCCAACGGATTCGATCTAAAAGGGGGTCCTGGGAGATTCCGATCAACATACTGGAAAATGTTCTCTCCCCTGTCGAGTGAATTTTCCAAGTTTATTGCTTAGCCATTGTCAGAGGGGAGGCCCCACCAGCAAACGCCTCACATAACTTGCTCAACAGCAAACATATCCATAAACGCTTTTCGCTCTCCTGAAGCAGCCCCCGGAGCTGCTCAGGCCCCCTCATCATCGAGAGGCAACAGCCAGCTGGCCGCACTTTAAGCCATGCAGAAAACTTTTCGCTCACACAAAAAGTGGAAAGTGAAAAGCGAGCGAGTGGCAGAGGAAAAAGTAAAATTGCTGACAGGAAACTTCCAATCAGAAATGAATTACTTTGAAGTGAGCTGACAGGGTGGTGCGACAGAGGGGGGTGGTGGTAGTTACCGCAGTGTCAAGTTTAAGAAGCCATGAAATAACATTAATTTGTTGCAAATTCGCTTGCCAAGTTTTATAAGTTGAATTAATTTGATTAGCTTATCGCCCGTTCAAAGTTGAAACTCCATCAGCATTTTAAGGAGGGCTGCTAGGCTAGAATCGGTTTAGGAAAATCTACACCCACCACATTGGCTTCTCCTTTTGCGGTTCGAAGTACATTTTTCACATACAGGCGACGACGACAGTTCAAATTTTATTAGATTACATGAAATTTATGTGGCAATCAACTTAAAAAACAGAACGGAACGGAAGAAAGAATTTCTAGGCCGAAGTGGTAGCAAAATGCAAATGACTGTGAGTTCTGCTCGCTCTCTCTGTGTGTGTCATGATTTTAATAAGACTGAACTTCTTTTCTTTCTTCCAAGTCCTTCGTGTCCTTCGCTTTTTCTGCTCCTCATTGTTCAACTAAATAAGTCACATAAAAAGAGTGCGTTTTCTTTTGGGTCGTCTCTGGCAAGTATAAGAGGCGTTGAAAAGAAATGGCCGGTGGGGTTTCCCCCTACTTTATATAGATATATCTATGCTCGTACAAGCATGAGTATGTTTCACGAAGAAAAGGCAAATTATTTTTTTAATATTTTTACGGAAAAATGCTTGATATTGATAAGGCTGCCTTTTGTATAGGTTCAGGCATGTGTACATGGGTGTGATGTACATGTAGGAGTTTACATGTGTATGTATATGTATGTATGG
The DNA here is from genome assembly GCA_018904815.1 of Drosophila ogumai. Lineage (NCBI taxonomy): Eukaryota > Metazoa > Arthropoda > Insecta > Diptera > Drosophilidae > Drosophila > Drosophila ogumai. The sequence goes on along the minus strand of JAEIIJ010014288.1, from coordinate 9,093 downwards.
GCAAGTGGGCGGTGGGTGGGTCTGTAGTGGGTTAGTATTGTTGGGAGCCCAGAAGCTCCCTGACCTGCCTTCGAAAACCCCTCTAAAAAGGTAGAATGTTTGCAAGAATAATGGTAAATACTCTTAATATAAATAAAAAATGTATATGTATATTATATAATAAAATATACCTATATATCTTTAACTTAAATTCATAAAAAACATTTTAAATTAATATTTAATCAATAATAAAACCAATAAATATTTTATTAGATAATTTACAAACCTCTTCCGATATTTACTAAGCCCTTTAAAAAGGTAATAATACTGCATGAAGCAATGGAGAAGGAAGCCACAAAAAATTGTTGAAAATACAAATTTAAATTGTATGTTTGTCTGGTTTTGTTAAATATATTTGCCAAACGCACACACATCATACACACACACACACACACTCAAGGCACCCCAGAGTCGGAGTCCGCATACCTTTGGCATGTGCAGACAGACACTTGTATATTGGCACCCCTCGACAAATCCCATACCTCCCAAACATAACCAAAGAAAATGGAGGAAAAAAACACCCTGGCACATCTGATATTTAATGATTATTTGTTTGTCTGTTTGCTGATTCTGACTTCTCTTTTGTTTGCAGATTGGATGCGACTCTCGAACGTCATGGTATGAAGGAGCCGGCGAACACTTTGGATGAAATTGTAAGTGCTCCGGCTAATCAGTGTCTAGAGTAAGAAAGTTCCCACTGGCAGACTGTGTGTGTGTGTCACATAACCCACAACCCAACACAACCGAACCGAACCGCAGAGAGCACACGACCATAAAAATCCACGGGGGCACATGGGGGGTTTCCTCTGAGGAAAATATATGCGAAAAAGTCAAGACAATGCAACTGACACATAATGAAAGTGAAGTGCGGGGAAGTTTAAGGCAACGAGTTTTATGGCCTGAGGAAGTCTGGCTTTGGGGCTGCAGTGAAAAAAATCGGGGGTATCTTTGAGATATATTTAGGGAAGATAATACTATTTTCTTTACTTTAAAATGTATGTGGAAATTTCAAAAATGGGTTACTTTTAAGAAAGAAACCTCTAAACCATTTTATTTTACTAAAATAAAAATATTTTTGAAGGTATTTAATGTTTAATCCTTGTATTTAGTCCCCATATTTATCAAATCATAATTTAAAACTTGACAACGAGACAGTTTTTAATAAATTTGAGATATAATTACCTTATCTCTAAAATATTAACAAAAAATATCTTTAGCTCTTGATTTACTTTATTTTTTGACCCTTTCAATGCCAGAACCCCTTGGAAATTTTAGTATAATTTAAGGTAAATACCCCAAAATGTTTAATAAATTTGGTTAATTATTCTATCAGTGTAACTGCACGCAGTTGGCGGTTGGAAAAACGGAGAAAAGTTGAAAATGCAAAGCAATCTAAATAAAATGTCAGTCCCGCAAGTGCCGGCAGGTGGCGACCGGCAGGGCCAACATGTGAGCCGGCGAAACCCACAAACAACAACAACAAACAATAGATATATAGTTTTGTGGGGCCCACAGACTTCAAAGTATTACCCAATGGTGGCGGTGGAGTTTTGGTGGGGAAACATCGCCGTGTCAAGCGGTAATTGTTATGTAAATGAGTTTTACAATTTTTGCTTGCCAAAAAAGGTCACCAGATGAAGACAACACCCTAGGCCTGGTCCACAACATTTTCAGTCCAGTCAGTCAGCAGTTTTCTGGCACTGCCTTGTCGCCAGCCTCCTCCTGATGAGGACAAACAAAAGTTTTGTTTAGCTTTTGTTTTCCGGCTGCCTTTGCCTTTGGCCTGCATATATCCAACCGTCGAACCGTCCTTTACCATTCCTAGTCAGGGTTTTTTCAGGACTCTCCTCCTTTGTTGGCTTTGTGTGCAAGCCAAGCTCTTTATAAAATTGCAAATCAGTTTGTATAAGTCAATGACAACTTGTTGTTGTTGATGTTGTTGCGGTTCTCCCACAGTCAAAGTGCTTAGCTGGTTTCTGTCTTTTTGGCCAAAAACACTTGCAGCCATTTGCTTTCTTGTGTTTTTTGTTTTCCTTTTATTTTTTTTTTTTTTTGGTGCAAACATTGAAATGACTATGGCTGTATTTCCCTTAATAAAGTTGGTTCTACAACCATTAAGGACCAGCAGACACATTGGAAAGTTAATAACCGTTTAGCAAAGTTAAGTCGAATGGAATGCCGAATTTCTTCCTTTTTACCTTAAGTGTTTGCAGTGAGAGAAATTGCTGTAACCCTTTAGGGGAAAGTAAAAGCTGAAAATTTATAATAAATCTAAGAAGGATTTTCAATAAATATATTTATTTTTAAATTTTTCAAAATTTATTCCAAAGAAAAATATATTTTATTTCCCTTAGAGATCCAGGAAAAAAAGTTTCCCCTTTTTGTGGTTGTGTAAAATTTTATTAAAAAGCCAGGTGAGCTTTGAGAATTTTACCACGTGGCCTTGCCAAATTGTTTCCACTTTGTGGAACTCCCAGCTCCCAGACAGACTGGGTTAGAAAGTTGCATCATGTGGGGGCAATGTACGCCCCCGTTCAATTAACAATTTCTTCAATTATTTATTCCGCAGAGTTGTGTGTTGTGTGTGTGTGCCCACTTGAAGGCCATAAGTTATATTGGAATTTCCCCTGACATCGCGTTGCTTATTTCTCAGTATTTCTGGTTTTCCCAAAGTGCCACCCACAGCAGCAGCGGCAACAACAAGTCAGTGTCCCCCTCGTTTTCAGCCATATTTGTGTTAGCCTATTTCCTTAAGTGCAACGTCAGCTTGGCATTTCGCAACTCTGGTTGCCGTTTCCTGGAGGGAAATATAAATGCCATATATAGTATGGTAAGGACCATGGCAAAAGACAAACAAATACACATACAGATGGGGTAGAGTCACGCACACACACTCCACTCACACACCGAAGGGTTCACGCATGTGTGTGTGTGTGTGTGCGGCGAGCATGCAGATGTGACTGAGTGGGACTTGAATTTTTAATGCAAGGCAACAACCATTCTCAGCGGCATATTTACATTCCGGCTCAATGTCAATTGTGTTTATAAATTAATTTGCAAAAAGACAAATGTAACACAGACACCCATACATGTGCACGCAGAAAAAAGTTGAGTTAAATGCAAGGTTAAATTTTAGAAAAAGAAATAAGACATTTGCATATACCTGCGCTTTAAAATAATTTTTTTTTTTTAATTTTTTAAAGTCAAGAGAAGAATTTTTGTTGAGAATGTTTTTTGGATGCTCTAACGGAAAATCTCCTGTATAATAACTTGGGAATTACAAGTGGACTCTATGTTTAATTAAAAAAAAAAATAGTACAAATTATATTACCAAAACGAAAGTTATTTAAAATATACAAAAAAGCCATTATCATATCTACCTTAATCTTTTATCTTTTGTGTTATCTAACTGACCTACTTCTTCTCTGAGTGTACCGCAATGGCATTGAAAGTGGGTGGGTTGAATGGGCGGCGTAGGTGAGTTGCTGCCAAACAAGCACGCCTTTTGTTTAGAGGCCATTACGACCAGGGAGCCCATGGGCCTCTGTTTGACTGCCAGTGTCAGCTCATGTGGAGCACATCACCTCCTCCGTCTGCAGCTCCTGATTTTGCTTTGGTTCCTGCTGTCGCCGCTGCTGCTGTTGCTGCTGCTGCTGCTGCTGCTGCTGACCCCGCCGTCGCATTGTTGTCTCTCTCTCGGCAGGGTACCTTGTTAGCGGACCCATTCTCCTACCTTGGATGCCCATTTCCGAACCCGTGCCGTGGCCGTACCTCAGCTGGCGTGACAGGTTGTTGTCGTCGTTAGATGTTAGACGCATGCTTTTGTTTCTTTTCGGTGTCCTCTCGCCCCTAGGAATGGGACAGAAGGCAGCCACAAACACACTCGAAAAAATTATGACCCCAATGGGTTGGTTTCTTGTTTTTTTATAAATATTAAATATTAAAAACCTTCATGTCAACAGTAAAAAAGTGAAATAAGGTGGCTTTAACTCTGGTTTTCTTGTTATACAAAAAATTACTCATACGACACGTGCGTCCGCTTGAAAGTACCTGACATACGTGTCGTATGCGTTATTTTTGAGGACATGTAAAGAAGACATGTCACCTTTTTATGTAATACAAATGAAAATACAAAACAAGCTTTATTATTATTTTTATAGAATTCTTACAGTAAATTTGTCATTTAATTTTTATCGTATTTTGAGAATTTTAGTACAATTTTATATTTATACAATAAGTTGCTTTTATACCCTTGCAGGCTCTTAAAATTCTAGCGATTTTTAAGATGTTTTTACTTGGTTAACTTGCTGTTTAACTGGCTTAAATATATGCAATTAAAAGTGATACAAATCACAAGCAAGAAAAAAACCGATTATTTTATTTTACATACAGTTTTTTTATATTAAAAAATTAACACCTTTTAAGGTTAAAGAACTTGCCTTCTTCTGTTCACCAGCAAGTCAATAGCCTCATCTTGTTTCATGCAAATCTTTGTAATCAAACAGCTGTGAAAACATTAAATGTATTTCTGTCAGCCAAGAGACAAACAAAGAAAATTAATTGAACTGCAAGAAGACTCTTCCAGTTACAAACAAAATAGGTTAATTACAAATTCCGTGATGATTATGAATATATTTTTTTTCGCTGTGCAGAAGCAGGGAATGAGGGATAATGGGGACAGCAGCTGCCAGTTGTCGTAAATATTTGCGCACAAAAGTCGGCAATGATTTTGATGCACACGCACACAGACTCATATACCCACGCAGGCAGCTGGCTAAGCTAAAACTAGCTAAGCAGCCCAAAGAAACACACACACACACACATACTAAAAAGGCAGCTTAACCCGAGCCGAGGGGGTGCAGGAGGCGCTGTGGCGGCTAATTTGCGCAACCGAATGACAGGCAAAGGCCAGAGATACAGTGGGATTTTGAATGGCTCCAGCTGGAGACGAGCCAGGCAGAAAGCAAAAAGTCAAGGCGTGAATAACACAAATCAGCCATTAATAGATTGCTTGTTTTTTATCGCCCAACAAAGCGTATATATATCACATGGTTTATGCTTTCTTTCTTTCCTTTTTTTTTATTATTAAAAATCCATAAGTTGAGAAAAGCATAGATTTTATGCCATATGTTTGGGGTGAGGGTTTTTAGGGGGGTAACTTATATTCATATAAATGAGTTGCATTAGGGGTTTATATTTATTTTTAATATTTCTAAAAAAAGGTTAGAGAGGTGTTGTATATATTTTTAAATATATATAGAAAATGCATGGAACATAAAGCTAATTTTTGTTTTATTTAATCTTTATTTTAATTTAGTTAATTTTTTTCCTATTAAAAACATCTTTATGTATTTTATTTTTACTCTGAAGAATCCCATTTTATGATAAAGAAAATATATGTATTTCATAAACACAGCATATATATTTCCCTGTTAAAATTCTGCCCTTAATAAATCCTTTGCTTAAGCTTTTTTGATTTCCTTTCCAATTACTTTAATTGAATATAAATTCCATAAAAATCTATCAACATTGATTGCCAACATATAAGCACTCAATTGCTCTGATTAAAATCCTCTCAAATAAGCCGAAATCCTAGATTTGTAATTTCTCTCATACATTCTACGATTATGGCATAATAATCAGCGACAGGCATTCCCTGCCACGCGCTTACACTACGTAACATATACAGCATGCCATATATATATATACATATATGTGTGTGTTCTTGTGTGCGTGAGCTTTATCCCTGAGTCCTTCGATTCGGATAATGCCTCTGCAACAAAACTGCAACAGCAGCAACGCACGCACTTCCGTGTGGCATCTTCAGCAATTTGGCGATGCAAGTGAGCAAGACCCACGACCATGGGCTTCGTTCGCCTCTTCGCTTTTCCTGCTTTTCCAGCCGAACCAGCAGCGGCTTTTCGGGGTGAGACTTCGGGCAATTTCCCGGCCTTCGTCTGGCCATGCCGACAAAACTTCGTCGTTGTTTGGCGAAATTCAAAGCAACGGCAGACGTCGTGGCGTTCAGTTCAGAGTTGGCGGCATTCTCTAGCTTTCAGTTGGGCTTTAACTGGCGAACGCGACAGTTGGTTAGCTTGTGACGCGTATTTTTGTGCCGGCAAGTAAACCGTGTTCTCCTCTTACGAGTCTCACGTAAAGCGTAAGGCGGCATAACGTAAGCGCGACGGTCGCTCGTTTTTGGGCGCATTTTTTCGTGAGTTATTAAAATGCGATAAAAGCCAGTGAATCGGTAATAAAGCGCTTATCTCGGCCCGCAATTACGACCCAGAAAAGGGCGGGCATTTTCTGGCGCGTTTCGGCGGTTGTGACAAAAAAAAGAAAATATACGAAAAATAAAATAAAAAAAACAGGAGAAGCTGTAGCAGCAGCCGGCAGTTTTCTCCAATTACTCGCTACAGGGCGCTGTGAAGTCAATTGTGAGCTGTGCTGGGCTGTGCTAGCCCGCATCTGTTACAAATTTCCACAGCAGGCCAGGCCAGGCCAGGCCAGAGACATACTGGCTGCTACTACCACTGTCACCAGGTCTCCATATCTCTTGTACATCCGCCCATCAGCGCCTAAATGTATGCCTTAGTGCGTCCGTCCGTCTGTCTTTTAGTTAATAGTTGTCTACGTGTGTGGCATTAATGTGTGAGGGAACACACACACACCCATAACAGGTGTACATGTACAGGTGGGGATCGTGTTTGTTTTTCTTGGCTTTTAGCTTCCGCTGCGGGGTATCTGGAAAAACATTCAAAGTATCTTTCGGATGTGCCACTTGGAGGGGTCTCTCTGTGTGTGTGTGTCGTGTGCTACTTTTGGGTGTTTATGACATTTAAATCAATAACGTCGCCTGACAGGCCCTCTCACTTTCACTCTCACTCTCACTCCTTTTTTTATATTTTATTTTTTTCTGCACTCCGCACCCGCTGTGGCAGTGCAATTTGTGCGGATTTGTTGGCTCAAGTGCCCGCCTACGTTGCAGTATTAGAAAGAGGTGACTCAGAGTTGCAATGCCGCCCCAGAGAGAACCACCCAATGCCCCCCCTGAGAGCCACCCCCTTTGGTGGCCTGAATTTGCTTAATGAGCGCTGCTTGGCCGCAGATACTTTGCACACACTTATTTAACGCTCATACGCCCCGTTGGCCCACGCTTTTTGGCCAAGGGCAGTGGCGGCTTTTGTTTTTTGGCTCGAATGAAGTGCAGCTGCCTGGCCTGGCCTGGCTTTTCTTTTGTTTTTGTATGCTCTTCTCTTTTAAATCTTATTTAAAGGGCAGAAAAAGGCGGCAGGGCATTTTAATTTGTTGAAACTGCCACAAAACTCAATTTGGCAGGCCACAAAAATAGAGAAATGCGACAGACAAAATGAACAATTTAATCAAAAGTGTGTGAGAGTGGGTGCGTAAAAAACTAAATCCCCTTTAAGTGTTTTTCTGAGGGACAAACACATCATGAGCATGGGTTATACGCATCATCATCATGGCCCATTGGAGACCACGTTGCCTCCATGAATTTGTTAATTAAGCGTAATGTGCAATTAAAGCTTCTAAGGAATGTGAACCCAACTTTTGGACCCCGGGTCCAAGCTGATTTAATTTGAATTTTGGCTCAGAGCAAAGTCCAGCCAGAGTCTGGGTGGAAACGTAGGTGCCAGATATTAAGTTGAATGTCCTTCACATGCGCCGGATTAGGGGGTCCTGCTCCTACACCACATTATCTTAAGCTCATAAATTTAACCCATTTTTTTTCGGACAAAGAAAAGCCCAGTCGGGTTTGAGGTAAATTTCCCAAAAGGGTCGTAACCCTGCAAAGATGGAAAACTTTTAGATTACCTGCTTGACCTTATCAAAGGTGCAAAGTTGAGGTCATTTGGTTGATGCTGCTGCTGCTGCCGCTGCTGCTTCTCCTGCAATTAAGCATCAATTGGATGTTATCAATTTAATGACTCTCTGGGACTTAATTAACATGGCCTCGGCCAAAGCTAATTAAATGCAGAGAATGTGTCCTTAGAAACAATGTAAATTGCTTATTAATTGGGTTTCCTATTAGCGCTGAAAATTCTATAATAAATTGATTATTTAAATTAATAAATTGCAAACCATTTGAACTCTTTGCGTTACAAAGGGTTTCATTTGGTTTCATGTAAAAGCCAACCAGAACAACCGCTTAAATGGTTAATTTTAAGCGGATTATCAATCTGTGAATATTAATGATTTATAAATACAAATAAAAAAGCAATTTAATTTTCCCTTTAATGAGTTTTTTAATGGAATTATTACAATTGATTCCATGAGGAATTCCCCGATTAAGTGCGCTTATCAATTAGTTTTTGCCACAATAGTCAAAGATGCTGCCACTCACGAAATCACTTTGCTGTTTGTGTTGACCAGATTTTGATTTGGCCCCCACAATTTGGCTTACTGTTTGCTCCATTGCCCCCCTTGTAGGGATCCAGCAGCTACGCTGCTACTCCTCCTGGTGACCACGTCCATTTGGCTCTTGGCACTTCACTAATCTGTCCATTGTGAGACATTGAAAGGGGGCTGAAAGGTGGGCAGGCCTAGGTCCTCCTCGTGACTCTTCATAACTGCCTCCCTCGGCCTGTGGAGGCGGTGAATTTACGACCACAGTCAACACTCATGCTCATGGTTAACTCATGGTCAATGAGCGGGTTCATGAACTTCCCCAGGCACAGGTTGTTGTGGGAGGGAGGGAGGAAGGGAGGTTGAGTAAGGAGGTTGAGAGAGGAGCTACCAAGGAGGCTGTATTATACACCAGAGAGCATCCTTCACGATTACTTAATATTAATGACTCCTGGCTGTGTGGTCACTCGGTGGCCATTGGTCGTGGTCCCAGGTCTATCCTGCCTGCCCTCGTCCTTTTCCGGCAACCTTTTGGGTTTTTGTCTCATCCAGCACTGAGGGAAAATGTCAACTATTTGGGGGTCTTTAAGGAAGTTAATGCTAAGAATGATTTTTAGGAGTAGGGAATAGTATATCGACGCATTTTCGCGAAAGTATCGTATGTTGAAAAAGCTAATTTTACAGGAG
>JAEIIJ010014273.1:0-15298 GCA_018904815.1 Drosophila ogumai | reverse complement strand
TTAATTTTTCCCACGAAATATAATTTTTCTTGTATTAATGCCAACTTATTTTAATAACATCAATATCAAAAGAGTCCAAAGCAGAGCAGCAATGCAAGAAAAAAAAACTTTTCCTTGAGTCCTGCCCCATCAACCAACCCTCTGTTCATTCGTTCGCTTTGGAAATAAGCGCAAATAAAATATGCAAAAAGGCGTAGCGAACTTTATGATATTTGACTTTGTGGAACGCTAAGAAAAAAAATCTTGAAAAAAACGAAACCAAAAATGCTTGCCGAAAAAAGCGAAGGAAACTTTTATTTTAAGTTCAACTTAACTTTCTGGTTAGAATACTGTGGGGTGGAGTCGGCAAAAAAGGGATTCTGGCTAAGAGAAAATTAGATTGGGGAAGTAGTTAATGTCTGAATATTTGGGACACTTTATACCGTGCTTAGAGATTTGTCACTTAATTGTAATTAGCTTAATGGTAATATATTTTCCCAATATCAATTTGCTATGTTATTTTTATTATTAGAGGGAAAGGGAACTCGAGATGCACTTTGGAGCTGTAGTAATTTTTATGTCGAGCTGATTTACTCAAATCACCGACATACCCTGGACGAACCCTTACTGATTGTACGTTTACCTAGCGACTCCTCACCTGTTATTGTTTCATGCTTTCGTTTCCTTTCTCACGGCCTTCCCAGGCGGGATTTTCCTTTTCGGGCCAGAGAGCGAGGCGAACGGAATAATTTATTTGCAAATCAAAGTTGGCAGCGCGTTGCGTATATTAGCAATGTGCACTCGTATGGGAGGGAGGATGTTATTCTTTTGGTTAGCTGCCTAGTCGAAAATTTAATTTCCCAGCTTTCCCTCGCTCTGTGTTTTATTTATGATCTGGATATGCTTATTCGTACCTTTCTGCAAGTTTTCACAATTCGACTTGGAGTCATATTTCATATTTCTTTTCTTCGGCTCGGCAAAAACTTGGCCCAAACGGGATGGGTCTTGGCCGCCTGCTGGCTTACCTTTGCTACCTTTTAGCCAGGTCTCTTCCGTTCCTGTTGGCCCCCCCGTTGAATTTTCCCTGGCCACCCCTCTGTGCCTTTAACATATGACTTCCGTAATGTTTGCGTGCACAATGAATAACTTACTTCTATGTTATCCTTTTGTGCTCCTGCTCCGGCTCCTGCAGCTGTGCGTGTGGGTGTGTACGTTGGTCCTTGGCTTCAAGTATACTATATACATATATGGTAGATGTACTATATCCCAGCCCCAGCTGCGCTTTAAGTCATAATTTTGCATGCAGGCAGCGACAGCTGCTTAAAAATGTAAGCTCGGTTGCTTCTAGATTAAGTTTGCTCCTCTTTCTGTTTCTCTTGCTCCTTCAGAAGCTCCATCGGGGCTCCAGTTCCCTCTCAGACCTGAATAAGTTTCCACCAGGCATTGAGGTCCTTTGAAAAACTGTGGGGAAATTGTTTTGCATCTTAGTTCTAAATAAACCCAGGCTCTTGGTCCTTTTTATGACTTGTTGCGGAGTCGGGCTAAATATTTATATTTTCCAGATTTCCAGATCGACAATTACTCGGTTTGGGCCATAATTAAACAATTCATTTTATAGCATTTCGGAATTTCTTTTTGTTCTCATATAATTTTTTTGTGGGTTAATAATCAACAAGGTTGTGCAAACAATATTCCAATTCTCTAACATCAAAAACATACATCAAACAGTGGCTCGTTAGCCATTGTATTCCATTGTTTTCGCCAAATTTTCTGTTGTAATCAGCGAGTTTGACAAAATTACATTTATCAAAGCAGCAGCAGCAGCAACAATAATGGCGATAAACAAATTACCTTTCTTTTTGCAACTAATCAAAAGTAATCACTTTGCAATTTTCTTTGGGATCTTTCTCTGACAAAAAGACAAACAAAAAGTGAGCCGAAAAGAAAATTCCCGACTCGACAGAGTTAGAAAGGGGGTGAAAAGGGGGACCTACCATCAACAGCTGCCATTTCCCATCAGAAACAACAGCAACAACACCAAAGACAGAGACATTTTCCCGCCTATCAAGGAGCCTAACATACGCGACAAAGTTCGCCAAACAAAATCATGATAAATGAACCCAACCAACAAACAAACAAAGCGAGAAACAGACGAGAAACTTTTCCCTTGTCTCTTCTGTGTGTTTTTAATTTGACAAAAGAGCGCAGGAAATTAGCGGGAAAAGGGCAAGAAAAACAAAACTCGCGCTGATTGAAAGGGGTGAACGTTTAGGCAGAGTGGAAAAGCAGGGTAATACGTAACGCGGTATTCGGCATTTGAAATACGCTGCAAATGTATAGATATCTTAAAAACTAGACCATATATTAATTAAATAAATCACATGAAATATTGTTAAATATATTTTAAAAACTTTAAAAAACTAAGAAAAGAAGCAGTTCTGAAGAAAGTTCAGACATGGAAAAAACTTCAGCTATGCAAAATGTGTTTCTCCAGAAAATATTCTACGGGCTAGCTAAAATTTCTATTTGAATTCCCGGCCATTTCCAAAATTTTCTTGTTTGCTGTTGCATTTGTTCAATCGAGGCAAATAATTCAGCGAATTATTACAAAAGCTAATTACAACGCCACTTACCACTCTATTCATTCCGAGCCCCCCACTAAGTAATTATGTTTCCGAAAAACACTTTTGGGCCCAGGCCAGGGAAAATATCTCATGTTTTTGCGGTCAAAACGATGCATTTTCCACCCAATTCGTAATTCGCATAAATTTCCACACATTTACAGGCCGAAATGTGGCGCATATAGGGCAGTTATTGTTTTTGGGTGGGCAAAGGAGAAGCTCTCATGCCGCAGACACTGAATGAACATCGATTAGAGACCCACTAAAATGTTTCGCAAATTAACGACCTCGGAGGGGGATCGTGGCTGAATAATAGTTGCTGCTCCCATGGTTGCTATTTTCGACATAAAATTAACCTATTCATATTTCATATTCACATTCATATTTATGCAATGACAAGGAGGCTACATTATATTTTTAGACGATAGTAAATGTGACTTTTATTCAATTGATAAATTTTGCAGACATTCAGATTAAGTAACTATAATTTAATTTATTTTTTATGACCCATGAGTTCATTTCCCATATTCAAATTTAAATCATTTTGCGCTTTCTGTAATTATTCTCAGAAAGAGATATTTCTCCGTTCGTTATTTTTACCTTATCTAAGAAAAGGAAATTCCTGGCTTCATTCCGATTTTATTTTTATATTTTTTCCATTCATCGCCTCGCATCCAAGCAATCATAATTCAATAAATCCCTGGCCGTCATTAGGGCAACTTCAGCGAATGTCCATCAATTAGACATGAGCGGAAAGCTGCTTCTTCGTCTCGGCGGCAGACCTTTTGACCCCGGCCAAGCCGAGTCAAATCAAACTGTGTCAGGTGGGCGGGTATCGAGTGACTCTACCTGGGCCATTAATGATTGAAATGTATTCAATTGTCTGATTGACTGAGTGGGGGAGTGAGTGGATGGTCAGGGATTCGCCAGTACAATGCATGATTAATGACTTGCAGACATTTGGCTTTTTTTAGGCGCCGGCATTTTGGGGGGCGTTGGAATTAAAAAATTATTTCGAATAAATGGTGAAGGAGGGGAGGAGATTTGCAAAGCGTAGGGGCATCATTCATCGTTATCGTTATCGAATTATGCGGCAATTACTTGCGGGAATCATCAGCCACCCGCTGCTCCTTCCTGCCACTGTCTGCTTAGCATTTGTCAATCATTAATCACACAATTTATGTTAATTGAATTGACGTCGATTTATGGCAATTTTTCAATCAGATTTCCTTTTTTTTTTGTTGTGCTTTGTGCTCTGTCCTTCCCTTCGACTGTCAGTTTCATATTGATTTTGCATAAAAAATCAAATTCCTATCCGATCCCCCACGACGCCAACTATGACAATGATGATGATGATGATGATGATGATGAGGATGTGACAATAAAATGTCCGCAGTGCCCATCGTGGCCATGGCCATAAAATGTATCCATGGATGCATGAGCGTAAGCGCTTTAACTGCACTTTTTCACTGGTTTTATGGACAGTGCGTTGCATAAACGTAATGCAGCTGGAGATTTGAAATGGGGGGATTTAAGGAATATTAGCTAAATCCCCAAATGCGGTATTAAAGCGCGTGAAACGGGTCACATAAGCTTTTAATAGGACTTTGCCAGTTATTCGTGGCGAAATGCGAATCGTAATAAAATAAATATTTAATTATTTTGAAATTTTATTTTTAAAATTGATTATCTGAATTTTTTTCTACAGCTTTTAACCTTCTTTATCTCAAATTAGTCATCATTAACTTTGGCGTCCAATTGTCACACGCACTGTATACTATAGCCGAAATCAGCTCAATCATTTGACCCAGTTAACCACGCACACCAGCAGGCACACACATCCATCTGGATTGTGTGTATATTTTCGATGGAGGGTCTGAATTTAAGTTTACCCAATCGTAGCGAAAGCTTGACACAAGGGAACCTCCTCTATAGGTCCGTAGCGCCCATATTTGTTTAGCTTGATTACAGCCCAAATGTGATTTAAGGCACGTTAAGCACACACACACACAGAAACACTGGGTACAGGATATCGGAGACATGAAGAGATTGCTCCTCCTGTATACAATCAAAGCTCAGACAACGGCTTTCGATGATGGAAGGCCCTTGCGGCTAGCTGCAGTTCCCTTATAAAAACCATACTTGGCTTTATATAATTTAATATTGTTTTAATTTAAATATTTTCTTATTCTTATTCACTGAAGAGAAAAAATTGTATCTGAAATAAATCGCTGAAGGTTTATAAATTCATAATATTTGCCATTTCACTAGGATTGTCGGAAATATATCAAAATATCAATATATCGATATTTTTCTCTTAAAAAAAAACATTATCATCGCGATATTTTTTGGGCAAGAATAGGCGATAATGATATTTTTTTAGATGATATTTTCGATATTTTATATTTGTGAATAAAATGAGTGCGGCAAAAGATTTTTATTCCGATGTAAATGTAACTTCAGCGAAATGCACATTGTGCCTGAATGAATTTTAAAATCAAAATGCGCATTTTTATTTTAAAATATTTGATCTTATTGGTTGATGAAATCAAATAAAATGATTTTAAGGCTCAAAATTTACGCAAATTTTTAAAAACAGGAAATTTTAATCCAAGTTTTAAAGTTTTTTATTATACATTAGAAAATGTAAAAAAAAAATCAATATATCGATATTTTGTTACGATATTTTTTAAATATCATCGAGTGATATTTTTTTAATAGCAAATATCATCAATACGATATTTTTTTTAAAACCAACAACCCTACATTTCACGTATAAGTTAAATGTTTACTGAAATAAATGTTTCGAAAATTAAACATTTCTAACCAATCAGAAATACTGCAGCTGGCATCGAAGATAATGGAGAATTCAGAGCAATCTCCGCTGATGCTGATGTGGCAGTACAATGGAGTTGAGGTACTTCCCTAATTCCACCCAAAGGATACCGAACCAAGCTTGTTCCCCGTACCAGTTGTAGTTGTAGTTGGTGGTGGTGTTGGCTGTGATGCGGTGTTGTGTCTACGCCGCTGCCTGTGATGCCGCTGAAACCACAGGCAAAACAAACCCTAGCAACCCACCCGACTCCAGGATATTGCAGGTCCTGCCCGTCAATCCTCACTTGCACTGCAAGAAACATAATTTCGTTTATTTGGAATGATGATGACAAAAGTATATCGAAAAGATATGCTCAAGTTAAATTATTAAACTGCACGAATAACTACAAGTCCCTTTTTGTATTAAGTTTGTTACTTGGCAACTTGTGTTCTTTTTTTCCAGTGCTGCACTTTCTGGTCGACTTCATCGAGATTAAGGGGCGGCTGATGCTGAAGCCACCTGCTGGTTAACTCTTTGTTCCGATTGCTTCGCCTTGCTGAAATCGCTTGTACCTACAGTTTGTGGTTTCGTTTTGTAATTAAGTTGGAGTTACTTCGTTGAATGCTTAGTTTTAGCCATGTTTTTACCCCTGCTAAATGACAAATAGGTGCGCGGGTGGGAAAGTTTAAGTGCAGAGCTTCTAGAGAGAGAACTCATAAAAAAAGATGGCCAAATCCTTTGATTTGTGTGCGTGCCGCTGCCAAATTGCTTAATCTCCCTTCGCACGCACACACACGGCCACTTGACCCAATTTTTAATCACTTTCCCAGCACACATGCTCGCCTTCCATCTGTCCGTCCATTGCGTCCGCCGTTCTGGCATAAATTTGTGTCTTAAAAGTTTCCACCTGGCCCAGGTAAAAGTTTCCGTTGCACGTTTTAAGCTGCCCCAGCAAGCTTTAAAATCGGAATAAAGCCAAACCGACACAAGAGCCGGCTAACTCCCAACTCGAAATTCGAGATGGAACATCAAAGGGTACATTTTTCGAACTATTTGTTTGTACTAATAAACGAAACTACGAACATTTTGTTTCTAATTACAATTTGTTTTGTAAGATAATTTCGTACCTGTTGTCTTTAATTTTAAATACTCCTGTTGCCGCACTGTCATCTCTAGTTCCATTTGCATCTGTGCAGTTTTTGAGGTAATTTCTGTGTTACAAAATATTCTAAAAACACATTTGCTCGGCTCGAAACAAGAAGGCCAAGCCAATTGTGCTCTCTTCCCTGGATTTCCATTTTTCCTTTTTTGTGTGGGTGCAAAAGTTTTGAACAATAATAAGCAAATGCCCAAATGTGGGCTCCGTTGTGTTTGTCTCCTGTTCCACTGCTGGATACAATTGCCAACACTAAAAGTCCCCCCGAATTCTCGTATATATCCCCCATGTTGTTGTTTGGGCAAATACGATTAAATATGGCAAAAGTTGTGCGTACACACACGTCGGCCATTTTATTTAGATTGCAAGAGGCCAGACACAGAGCCAGTAACAGGAACAGGAGTAACGAGAACGACAACAACGTTGAGGTCCTCGTCGTGGGGCCCTCAAAAATATTTTCTGTACTGGAAAAATAATATGTTGTTTAACTATTCTAATATGTCATTTATTTACTTCATTATTTATATAATATTTTTTTATTTTTTTATAATATTTTCCAAAATGTTGGTTATTTTCGAAATGAATTATGCTGCTTAAACATTTTCCATTAACTATTTTATTCCAAACGTCAGCATATTAGCAGAACCTGTTAGACAATAATGTTTACTATAATTGTTACCCTAAAAAATTATTTATAAACATTTTGCATAGTAAAAAATTTTTTTTGTTTGTTTATAATAACAATTTATATACAATTGACTTCATACTTTTTCGTGTAAATAATATCGTTAAAGACAAAACATATTTTTGGAAATCACCCAATTTTACTCAAAGTCTCTGAAACAGTTAATTGAATTTATGTATGATAATTTTTCTCTGTGCAATTGTGTGTTGCTTTTGCTGCTAACAAGGCCAACACATGTTTTTGTGTGTGGCCCGGGCCACACAAAGCAGAGCAATTCTGTTAACAATTTTATTATTAAAATGATGTCAGTGCCTCAGTTCACTGTGCCCGTCCTGTGGCCCGGCAATTGACCACAAATGCATTAGTGGCGACCACCTCCACTTCCGTTTCACCTTCCTCCCAAGGCGAATTACGCAAAAATTTGCAACACTCCATGCCATGCATAGATAAATAAGTGAATGTGCGGATGCCAATCTCTGCGGTAATCCCCAGATGACCTACAAGTTGTCGGACAACGTTGCCGGAATTTTTGCACTGTTTATTGGGATGGGGAGATCCTAATTGATATAAATTATTTATAATAATTTCGTGCACCGTTACCCGGTCTGTTGGTGGTGGTTTTTATTTGAATTCATGGGGAAAGTATATTTTTCTTGCAGGGTTATCGATATTGCTAAAATGTTTGTTTGTGTTTTCATATTCGTGAAATCGTTGTGATGCGATCTTAAGCAATTTAATGCTGTAAAATGGAATTACTATATTTATTTCCCTCATCCTTCATCATGTCCCCATATATCTAAACATTTAGTTCCATGTTTATGAGAGCCACACTTTCCCTCCATCTGTATTTGTTCAGCTTTAGGCAAGCCAAATCGCTAGTAAATCCTCCCAGTTTAGCTCTCCAAACGTCCTGATTATATAGCCAACCGTTCACAGCTCCTGAGCAGTTATTACGTTTTACTTATTGCATTTTTCTGCTCTTTGCATTTTCGCTTGAGCTTGCAAAGCGATACAGGACTCGCAGGGGTAATGGAAATGCTAACGAGAATGCAAGGAGCCCCAGCATGTGGCTCATATGACATCTGGCCGAGGGGGGATCACTGTGGGACTGAGGACGAACCCCTTTGGAGCCGAATGCACTGCTCTTGGCCATTGTTTGCTTGTTTTTACAACTCTGATTGAGGTGAAATTGCATATTTCTGTGCGCTTCTTTCATTTCATTTCGCTCAGTTCCTCCATCTGCAGCGTTCTCTCTCCTCTAATATTTTCAAACGTTTTATTGAATGTCGTTTACCGCCTGCACTGCTTGCCATTCCTGGCCTTGCCTTTCCGTTCCAAGCCATCTTCAGCTCAATCTCCAGCTCCATCCCGGCTGCACTTATTTTACCTGTGTTTTCCCGGCTGCCTGGCTTTGTGTTTATTGTGCGAATAAATGTCAACAATGGCGAAGTGTACATGCATTGCCAGGCGATTTAGATGGCGGAGTGATCGGATATATTTATAAAGAAAGTTGATGGCGCAATGTTTAAAGGCAGTCTTTAAAAATCGCCCATCTTAAAGCTGAATAATTATTTGGAAATTTTCAAAAATTTTCTCCACAAGTAGGCCTTGAATAAGCGTTCAGGCTTAAGTCTATACTTTATATCGAGCAGCTCCAATCATATATATTAGATAACTGTTTGCAACAATAATTACAAAACCGGGTATAGCTCACAGAACCGAAGCCAGTAATCGAAATAAAACCAGGCCATGTTTAATTTAATGGAGTGTAAGAACCTTTCGAGATCCCGTGGGCAAACTTCTCTCACAATCCAATCTCCGCAGATATTAAGCACAAGAGTGTAAATTTAGTCGGTACCAGTACAGTGAAGCTTAATGCCAATGCCCAGGAGTTCGTGCCGCAGCTGAAGACGAAGGATGCGACCACAAATGGAGCTGACTTAGATTTTAAGACAATGAAACCAGAAATTGAGCCCTTCGATGAGCGTATGCCAAAATGTAAGCTGACATTGCCATGGAAAGGGTTTCCCAGGAAACCGGATAAGGGTAAAGAATGATGGCAGCTCATTTTACCTGTTTAATATTAATATTTCCGTTAATATGTAGCCCCTGGCAGCACCCAGATTGTATTACTAAATGATGTGGACTACATGATTGTGCCTCGCGCCAAGTGTGTAAAGAGATCCAACGAGGATGCCCCACTTGCTGGCAAGGAAAAGCCAGCGGTATCCAAAGTGGAAAAACCTCCCAAGGAAAATGTTCCTGTCACTTCTACGACCGCAAGGCTTTTGGATATGGAGGAGAAGCGACGCGAGAAGGAAAGAAAGGTGGCTGTGGAGGCCTTGAAGTTGGTGGAACAAAGACGCATGCGTGGCGCCTTGCTTCCAACCGCTCAAAACTTTGAAAGTCCCGAGTCCCCGGCACCGATAGTTCATCTCTCACGATCTCCGATCCAATATACTCCAGAGGAGAGGATCAAGGTGGACCGCTTGAGAGCCGCCAAGAAGGAAAGAATCGAGAGGGTCCTCAAGGAAATGCACAACGAGAAGATGGAGCAGGAGAACTTCAAGAAATGGCAGCTGAGCAAGGTTCACCTTGACGCCGATGCGTCCAAGCGCAGCGACAATGCTCCCACAGAAAATAAATTTGTGGTGCCGGCCACCAGGCGATATATTCCCACCACTAAGGAATGGGACGAACAGTGTCGGGCCAAGCACCTGGCCATCCCCAAATTGAATGCGGTCAAAATCAGGACAACTGAAGTTGTGAAACGAGAGGACCCCAAGACCACCGATATTCCTCGCTATCGTCCACCGTCCCAGCTCCTTATGGGGGAGAAGCGCAAGGGAAATTTCGCCCACTCGCTACCCATTCAAAACTGGACACATCGCCGGCTGCCCTTAACTCTGCCGCCATTAAAGAACCGGATGGGAAAAGTCGTTCAGCGCTATAGCATCGAACAGCTGCTGCTTTTGGAACCGCAGCCCGAGGATCTTGAAAAGCCCGATCTCGATCTGGGACTCAGACGTTTGAATATAATATGCGAATAACAAAGCCGTTTTAAAGATGTCCTTTTTCCAAACATCCTTACATTTCAATTTTCCTTGATATTCCCAAGTAATTGTTTATATTTGTTTCCAGTTTGGTTTTTTCTTCATTTTATTTGCAAAGGTAATATATATCTTTTGTGATAAAATAAAACACTCTAGCATCCAAAGTCTGATCTTGTTGTTCAATTATTGTTAAAAAATAAATGGTTTTTTTCATAAAACTATGCTCTATTCCTTTTTTATAGTAAATCGGATCATTTTTCAATCGGGTCAAAGGATAGCATCCATTGACTGGCTATTGCACTTTGATCCCCGTAATTGAGCGCCGTAATTTGCTGATGTTATTGGTGTGGCTGTCGCTGTCAATTGCACTGACCAGGTGCAATAATTTGTATACCATTATTACGCTTATAATTTAACCCTACTGTGCAGATCCCGCTGTTGTTGCATATTAAATTTCGCTGAAAATTTGTTTTAATTTCATCAAGCGAGTGAGAGGTGAAGAGCGCCAGAGCAATTTACACATCGGTAAAGAGTCCGGCGTTGCGTTGAAATAAATTTTACAGGACGAATCCCCGGCGGGCCTTTGTAACCGTGGCTGAAGCGCAAAAATATTGACATGTGGCTATGGCAACGATAGCCGGGAGAAGGGGTGTCGCTCCATGGAAGGTCCAAGGGGGACGGGTCTCTGGCGATAGGGGGCCGTTGGCAGTATCATATAACTTACAGACATTGCCCTTGTCATTTTTGCTGTTGTTGTGGCCTGGCCAGCATTGCGCAAATAAAGCGGAAAATTGTGTTTTTTCTCCCTTGCTTTTGCGTGTCCGGGAAAAAAGAGGAAAATAAATGCCAAAAAAATAACGCAAACAATCAAATGCATTGCACTGCTCAGTGTGCGTGAGTGCATGTGCTAAAATGACCTTTAGCTTTTTATTGTCGCCATTTTTGTTGTTGTTTTCGCTTTTTGCCATTCGCTTTCTGCCACTTCCCTTAACCCTTTGATGCCTCCTTCTCACATAGTAGGTCTGCTCGTCTACTTTCCTTCTCCTGTTGTCGATCGCTTACAGTAGTAACTGCAAGGAAAGAACATACGCTTATTAAAAATTAAGCAGAACAAATAAATAGTAAAGTATTTATTAAGCATAACTTAAGGTGATTTTTTACCAACCAAAAATGTAAAAAAAATAAATTAAACTAAGACCATAATACTCCATCCCTTTAAAATGTGAACCTTAATGTGGCTCTCCTGCTGCTCAAACGACGTTTATTTTATTGTTCTTTTTTTCCTCCCCTCAGGCTGTTGCATTAATTGCATATTTAAATTTATGCTGTTAATTGTTGGCAGCCCACGGGGCTCCGGACGCATTGCCTTCATCGCCAGTCGCCTCGCTGAGTTATGTGTGCCCGGCCAATGCGAATGCTCGGATTCCCTCCGCTGACTGAAAGCCATCAACAGCTCGGCTTGATGTGTGTGTTTGCCCGGGAGTGAGGGGCAGAGGGTGTGTCTGGCGCCTTAACTGTTACATTTTATACATTTCATCCACTGGGTGAGAAAAGCGCACTCGGGGTTATTGAAATACCAGAATTTTACTTTAAATTTAAAAATTCAATTTTTTAAGCGAAATTCAGTCTTGTTTAATATTGTTTTTAATAGTTTATTTATAAAAACATTTAAAATATTTTTCCCAATAACAAGATTATTATGAGAGCTCTCTCTTTTATTCTTACCAAGACTAATTTAGTTTAGTTTTATCTAATTTTACAAATCATGAATTATGATAAAATAATGCTGGGAATTGTACAATAATATTGTTAGCAAGTTTAAAACTGTATAATTAAATTTGCTAGAGAATCCACCCCAAAAAATCTCATCCTTCAATGGGAACTCCCAGATGTAGGCTTCTCAGGACTGCGGATGGTCGACTTACGCCTGGACCGTTGAAAAGGCCATTCCGTGGTCCAGGTCCCACATAGTCCACATTGTGTAAGCTGATTAAACGCCGCAAGTTTGAGGTGAAACCGGACGAGGAGGAGAAGATGCAGCAGCAGCACCTCAATTGGCAAACACTTTGTCGCACTAATTAAGCCACTTATAGGCGGCGGTGGGCTCGGAGGCTTGGCTGCGCTTTAGCCGAGCGTGTCACCCGGTCGTATGCGTAATAAATTTTGAATGCAGCAGCACCAGCATGAGAAGGCATCAGCAGAGATAAACTCTGCCTGGGCCTGGCTAGGGAAAAAGTTTTGCATCAAGTATTCCCTTTTTCTGGGCGAGCGTGTGGGTCACTACGTGATCCTCCAGTGGCGACGTGATAAGCAGCAGCAGACCACGCTCTGAATTGCCTTCATTTTTGTGCTTCCGCTGCCGTGAGCAAAAGTGGAAAGTGCAAAGTGCACAAGATGGCTCCCAGTTTTTCCACTCTCCGAGAACTGCAATTGCCTGCCAAATGGCTGGAGTTTTCTTGTATTTATACCATCTGAAATTACTTTATCACTTGATTAGGCTGCAGGCTAAAGAGTCAATAAGGATTTGATTAAGCCCACCTTTGATTGGATTATTTTTGAGAAATCAATTTTATTTTCAGATTTCAATAAACATAAACTGCACCTTAAAAAGTGGTTTATTTAATTAAATAAGCTTTAAATATTAACCAAAATATGGATAATTTAAAAATATATTTATTTATTTATTCAACTTTTAGTTCTTTAGAGATGTCACCTATTAATTAATTATCTTCCATTGATCTTAACAGCTCTCGTTTTTCCATCCCACGAAGGGGGTCGGTCAGAGGACCTTATAAAAGGGACGAACCGTTTGTGCGGTTGGGTGCAACATAATATGACTGTGTTGTCACCGATTGTTGTAGTTGTTAACTTGGCCGATGTTTAGCCGTGTTGTTATTGCAGCTGCTTGTTATTGTTGTTGTTATTGCGACGCGTTGCCATCCCGTCATCAACATCATTGTCGGCACCATCAGCGTTGATGGCTTGTTAAATTGCCTGTTTCACCTTGTTCCTGTTTTTGTTATTGTTGCACGTGCTGTCCCCGTGTGTTATAGCGAGTGTGTGTGTGTGTGTGTGCAGGTGTGCGTGTCTCGTTTTTGGCTCTGGCATACATTATGCACATTAGCGCACATTATGAACATGTTCCCTGTGACCCTTTTGGGCCAACATGAGAAGGCCAGAATATGAGAACATGAAAAATCAGGGCCCCGAGAACTGGACAAGCGACAGTTCGTGACCTGATTGGCAACTAGCCAGAAAGGAAAGCGCCGCTCCGAAAATGATTTTCGCTCTTAAATTAGCCGTCGCAGCGCCCACGCCGCCCAGTTGAAAAATTAAGTCGCCCATTGCTGGGGTTACACCCCTACCTCCCTTCGGGCCATGCTAAGTGTTTACGTGTGCACTTTTTGGCCATCCACAGAGTCAGGTCAGTTGTTTTTGGCGAAAAGGTGCGTTGCTATGTCGACTGGAAGTAGCTGACAATTAAAATTCAAGTCTTTTTAAAGGTAGTTACCATTTCTAAATGCTTAAAAATATTTTTAACATCAAGCGATTCCTTCTTAACGGTCTCTTAAAATGTTTAAATACATTAATTAAACATTTCCTCTTCCGTTAAATCAACTCTCTGAACATAAATCAATAAAAAAGAAAACTGCAGCGTTTAATGTAGATAATCCTCGCTGAGTTGCGATTATCCCTTTATGCAGAGTCCACGCACTGTGCGAACTGTTGCCAGTTTAAATGCTACTTAAATGCACTTAAATATGTCCCTCCATTAAGACCTCAAACCTTTGTGTGGCCATAATTATCGTGCTGGAAATGGCTCAGGCACAATCGATGGCGAAAACGCAGACAGAAAAAGTCGCACATGACAATGAATGTTAATTGCAATGGAGAGACTGTATCTGTCTGTCGCACTTCCCTACTTAATTGTCCTTCTCCTTCTCTGCCTGTCTCGCCAGCGATGCTGAAATTTACGCGCGCAAATTATGTTTAATAAATGTATTACAATAACAGAAACAATTTACATTAAGTGAAGCCGCAATTGTTAGTGGCAGTGTGACTTTATTTTTTTTTTATGTTGCAAAGGCAATAAAAAGATCAGCCAAAGGGTGAAATACAAGTGGCAGAAGTCATCAGCAGCTAATGGAAATGAAATATTTTTTATAAAGGGTTTTCGAATAAATTGCAACTTTTATCCCTTGGGGGATTACAGCCTATGAAAAGTAAGTAATTTTTAAACTGTTCATTTCCACACACACAAGCAGTCTCAAGGTAAATGCCTTTTTGAGCAATAACTAACTTATCAGCACCCCAAAGTCTCTATTTACAGATCTCTAAAACCAAACTCTTGCAACATTTTATTCCAAATGTTAGGCAATTATTTGTAGTTTAATTTTGTAACCAAAAGTGCGGTAAATAAACATTGATTGAAATTCATGGTCCAACAGTTTAATGTCATCATCAACTCTTGGTCTAAATTAATTAATTTTTTGCGTACATTCAATACGCCCTATTATGCCAATTGTAATCTGATTTTATTAATCCCGCATTGAAAGCTTTCGTTTCATTGGTTAGTCAAGTACTTTTCCGCATTATTGATGTAAAAAACTATTTGTAAATACAAAACTACCCAAAAAAGTAAGTTAAATATCCATTCACAGTGACCACCGAATCAGTGAAAGGACCCGGAAAAATGAGTATTAACTACATAAGCTGCGCTTCAGCAAGGCATGAAGACTTTTTGCTACTAAATAAAAATCTATAGTGGAGAATATTATGCTTAACAGAATAATTTATATAATTTAATTATAGGTAATATTTAATGCCTCATACTGACGCTTTGATAATTAAAAGGTAATAAAATCTTAAATTTTAATGAGCAAAAATAATATTTGGTACTGTTACATTTTGAGAGCTACGCCTTGTTCTGGTGGGCGACCTCATAAACAATCATAGCAGTCGCTACATGGACAGGCTTCAGGCACACCC